>VWPU01003081.1:120634-281885 GCA_013398955.1 Callaeas wilsoni
AAGGAAGGAAGGAAGGAAGGAAGGAAGGAAGGAAGGAAGGAAGGAAGGAAGGAAGGAAGGAAGGAAGGAAGGAAGGAAGGAAGGAAGGAAGGAAGGAAGGAAGGAAGGAAGGAAGGAAGGAAGGAAGGAAGGAAGGAAGGAAGGAAGGAAGGAAGGAAGGAAGGAAGGAAGGAAGGAAGGAAGGAAGGAAGGAAGGAAGGAAGGAAGGAAGGAAGGAAGGAAGGAAGGAAGGAAGGAAGGAAGGAAGGAAGGAAGGAAGGAAGGAAGGAAGGAAGGAAGGAAGGAAGGAAGGAAGGAAGGAAGGAAGGAAGGAAGGAAGGAAGGAAGGAAGGAAGGAAGGAAGGAAGGAAGGAAGGAAGGAAAAAAACCATGGACTAAACTCCCTATTTTAGATGAGTGAGTACTACTCATCTAAGCAAGTATTTGCAGAATCAGTATGATCAGGCACTAAAGTTTTATTTCTAACTTCTTCAAGTACAAATGGATCACCTGAATTTACTAAATCAGAAAACCTACACATGCATATATTCACAGTGTTGGGATCTTAACTGGGTATCTTTTCGAGGGGTTTTGTTTGCATGATATTAAATTATTTTTTGAACAAATGGTGAAATTAAAATATGTCTTATGTATGTTTGTTTATTTTTCTAAGGAAGGCCAGGATTTTAAAATTTTATATAGACATTATATTTGCTAGGACTGGTTGGGGTTTTTTAATTATTATTCATATACTGTGTTTGCTCTGCTTTTTCCTTCAGTTGGTTTTGAAGGGGTTTGATGCAAATAGGCTGCCTCAGGAGGCAGTCTTCCAGAATTTTATATTTTTTTTACTTTTATTTCTGAAATATATTTTTCCTTATGCATCCATGCAAGGGAATAATTAACTCTGTGTACTGTTGCTGACCTGCAAGTGCCTGCAAGCCCTAGTTAAAACAAAAAAAGGACCCACATTGCATGAGATGCTGTACAAATACAAAGTAAAATCATGAAATTTGCCTGGCAGATTTCATGTATTAATTAAGAGGAAGATTCTTATATAGTCATTCATTCTGCTTTTCCTCCATGGAAGATGAAGCACCTCACAGGAAGGGAAAGTACATTGTCTCTATTTGGAAAGGAGCAAAATTTATGTGGCTATTCAATGAATCTGAGCAATTTCGTGCAGCAGGTCAGTGGTGAAACTGTGACTAGAGCCAGATCTGGACTGAGCTGTGTGTGACCCTCCATTTCTTTTAGCTCATGAGATGTATCAGGTCTGAGGGCTTTATCTTTTATGGCAGTATTCCCCACGCCCCAAGATATTCTCTTCCATATGCACCTGTGACCTGAATCCTTTCTTATACTGTGCTGAATGTTCTAGAGGTGGACTGGGCAGTGGCTCCTGTGCCGTAGGGAGGCTCGGACACCACTGGTATCTCCCTTGAAGCAGTGCTGTGGCTCCCAGGAGCCCAGTCTTCTGGATCCCAGCATAAACCAGGCCCACAAAAGGGAGTGCTGAGTTGGTTTCCTTGGGGTAGAACCAGCTGCAGGGGCAGGATGGGCGTCAGGGGCAGCGCAGGGCAGGGGGGGCCATCAGCCATGGAGGGTTCGCTCCCTCCTGAGCCCCTTGAGAGAGGCGCCTCCAGGTGCCCCAGGCATCCGTTCCTCAGGCCGGCGGCCAGCCAGCCCCACACTGCCCTGCCCATGGCTCCACTTCCTTGGACTTCTCAAGGACATAGGCAACAATTGCGGAATTTTGTGGCAGTTCGACACCAAGCTGCCTTTGCTGTGTGGGATCTTAATTCCGCATGCCTGGCTTTGGCTGTCAGGGTGGCATGAAGGGCCTTTAGGCAACTGTGAGAGCGGCCCTCCCAGTATTTTGCCTGTTTAAATAAAGTCCTCGTCTGCCACATTATTTCCAGCTGGTGAAGCTGCTTACTGCACAACTTTGATGGATGCTTCACTGTGTGAAAAGAGGAACAAATCCCTGACCGCGGGAAGGGCAGAGCTCTGACCTAACACATGATAATGAGCAGTGGGTTGGAGAGGTCTGTCAGGGTTGCGTATCTGCCCCTCAAGTACCTTCACAGTGGCTTCATCCTTCTTTCCAGAGGAGGCTGGCCAGGAAGCCTGCATGCTTGCAGATTCATCGACCTACCTCTGCTCCTGAGTTCACGTTTCTCCTTTCCCAGAGTTTCCTAAACCCTCTGCAGTGCGATCTGGGGACACAGACCTTCCACCCCTTGTGCTGCAACATGGTCATGAGTTTCTGCAGCATGATCGACACTGGGGAGTTTTATGCTTGCCCTTGAATTATTTTCCTTCCTGTAAAAATACTTATTTTACTTTCTTGTATCCCTCTATTTGTATTCCCCACTAATTCTTATTCGAGAAGGAAATCTGTTTATAATATGAGTTGTCAGATGTCATTAGGTATTATCAGGAAACTATGTTGCTATGTTTTAAAAGCATGCATATTTCAGGGCACACAGATCCATAATGTTTGCATATTTAATACATATTTGCATTTATGAATCTCCATGCCTTTTGCAGCTTTGCCAGTTGAGGAACTGCCTGACTGTGGAGAGAAAGTAGACAGCCAAAAAGGAGTGGTTCAGTGCATTGTTTAGTATAATAAAGCTCATTGTTAACTGTTGTTTCTAAAATTATGACATTGATACAAGCACAACTAGAACTTGTCTGCCACTGTGTTTAAAATAGTTAATGTTCACAGCATATCAAGTGGTATTTAGTTGAACTTAACAATAAAATAATATTAATAAGCACTATGACTTGTCACAATAATATTGACACCTGTTGTTCCTTGGTAAAGTAGAATTACTTGAATTACACACTAAAAAAATTCTCAAAACACATTTAGGAGTCAGCAGTGAAAAATATGGAATGGGTCTGTATTGCTTAATCCAGTGTCCAATTTTGCTTCTTGTTATTTTGTTTTTGACCACAGAAATCAATTTTTGACAGTGTTAGACACATTTCTTTATGTAATATAAATCCCTGCATATATGTATGCACTCACACATGAAAAAAGGTGCATATGCAAAGAAAAGGAGCCTGGTACAAAGGCAGGAGTTCTCTCATGCTTTCTGTATTTCCTCTTTTACCTTAGGGATAAAAGTTGATGTGGTTCAGTTTCTTTCCTTATCTGTAAAATAGTGATTTAAATATGCACCTGTCTTACAGAAACATTGTTTACAGTAAGTTGTTTCCTCTGGCAGTGAAGTACCTGACACATACCAATGGATAGTTATTTTGTGCATTGCCCCTCAGAGAACACTATCCATATGAAACCTAGTCAGTTAAGGGTGTTCTTTCACAGCAGGGATTCACTAACCTCCATTGCACTAGGTGTGATGCCCTTGAAAGGGGTAATTTCACTCCTGTACCGGGGCTTATGTGGCTGGTTGCATGATCAAGTCTGGAAAGTGACTGTACTTTTAAACTAACCTGCCCAAATTCAAAAACAGAAAAAGGGTTTTGTCTAGATCACTTTCCCAGTCTTGCATTAATGCTGGCAGAAGGGAGTACACAGAAACTTGCAGACTGGGACAGAAGGGAAGGCAAGAGTGCTCAATGTTTTTGCAACAGTAAATGGATTTAGTCTGTCTTAAGCTGACTATGAAACTTCACCTTGAGGCAAGAATGTTATGGCATGAATGTTTATGTACTGCAAACATCTTATCAGCGGAAGTCTCCCTGATCACTTTTCTCATGCTTGCAATTACATTGCTGTTTTCTGCTGTCTCCTTTCCCTCTCTGTGCTGCTGTATAAAACACACATGCAAGCACTACCAGTGCAGATGACTGCATAGAACAGCCGACGGCAGCAGATTCAGTGTATTCAGAAGTACAAAATGCATATTGCATTTCAGGCTGGCTGGGAGAGCTCAGAAGAAAAGACCACTTCGCTTTTCATGTCCAGTTTAAACAGATGGTGATAATTTAAATACAAGAGTAAATCACGATTTACATCTGGATTAAGAAAGCACATGATAGATTTTTTAAGAAATAAGATACTGTGTTAGCATGTCTGGGCTATAACAAGCACGTTTATTTAGTGTTCATATTGTAGCTTTACAGAAAAGCTTGCCAGGCTGGGGACCTGTGGGATAGATCATAAATAAGCTCAAAGGGTTTACAAGCTCAAGAATGTGCAGCAAAACAGACAAGCAAGCACTCAAGGGTTGATGAAAATGTGTGCAAGAGACAGTAAGACAGACACAACTCTTATCCAGTCAGAAACAGTAAAACCTGGACACACACACAACCAGTGCCTTTGTTACAAATGACCTGCACAGGGATTCACCTGTGGGCACATCAAGGGAACTTCACCAGACCTATGAGCACCAGGTGGCCAGTGTGGAGGTTTTGATGGAGTTGAATGTGTCATCTTGCCTGGGAGCACCATCGGTGGGCTGGAGCAGTCAGCCTCAATTTACATAAGTCCCCCATGTTGTGAAATTGCTCTTACGGTGTAGGTGGAAGAGAGTGGAAAGCTGCCAAGACGTCTGTGTTCTGGGATTGGGATTTTTATTAAGACCTTGAAGATTACATATTTCATCCGGTTTCTGTTTTATTTTTATTTAAACATTACGTAATACTGCAATAAGAATATATGGTAAGTTTCAACCAGGCGCTGCTTTTTGCACAGCATAATCTATATCTCCAGCTTGCATGAAATGTCCTCCCAGAGCCATGGAAGTTGCTGTTTCCAGGACAGGGTCAAAATTAAGGTGCGAAAAAATGGTGTTCTGGTGGTGATTCATAGCCCAAGCTCTGCGAGGGTTCTCCTAAAAGTCTTTGTGGTATTGCTGTTTTCAAAGGCTGAACCGCAACAATTTTAACAAATTGTTCCGCTCTGTGGAGAAGGTTGCTATGGAAATGAACAGGGCTAACATCTCTGAGAACCCTACTTAGAGCACTACGCGAAGGGGGGAGAATTTAAGAAAGTAGAACATGTAGGGGATGAACATCTTGCTCTAAATCTGTTCACTGTTCCTGTGGGCTTCAGAATTTGGCCCACTGGATAGAGATTTTTTTTGCAGTCCATTCTGCAGAAATTTAGTGCAAATTGAATTTAAAAAGATGAGAGCAAATGATTTTGAAAGTGATCTCTGGGACTAAGCTTATATAGACATAAACATCTTTATTGAATTATTTTTTGTTAATAATGTCTAGCAGAAAGATGTGATTATAATGGAACTGAAAAGGTTATTGAAGCATAACAGTTTACATGTTTTTTTGGGATAGTTACAGTTTGCTCAAAACCTGAAGCAACTGTGGTGTTCAGAGCATTTGGATGGAAAAATATTGCTATGGCAACAAATTACTTTTATATTCACATAAAGCAAAAATAGATCTCTCTCTCCCTTTGTGGGAAGCACATATTTTAAAGTGCATGAAAGATTAAAGGTGATAGGCAGAAACAGCTGCATGAATATATTTTCATTTTCCTTCTTTTGGTTTATACATATTTCTGTATAAATCTGAAATGCAGAAATAATTTGCAGCTAGAAGCATTTTGCAGTGAAAAAGTAGAAACAGTTTAGAAAAGGGAACAAAAGTGTAATACAGTCAGAACATCTAATTGAAGTGTAGCAGCATCAGACTTTAATTGATTAAACAAAATATTCTCAGTGACATTTAAAAAGGAGGGAGAGAATCCTCTCCCTTCTGCATGTATCCAGGAAACAGAAATCACTTTTTGTCCGTAACTTAAGATAAGAGACAATGTTTTTTATTTTTCTTTAGACAGGCAGCTTGTCAAGCTCAAGGAATAGACCTAGTGGCAAGACTACTGATTGCTTCATTCTAGCTGTGTGGCTGTGTTTGGAGTTTTTTATTTAGAGGGCATGCAGCTTTTACTTTTGTGTGGTGAGGAGCTTTTGGTACATCTATATGCCATGGTGCGCACCATCTGCAGAGGAACTATAATATGTCTGCGTTGATATGTCAGGTCTATCCTGAGGTTCCCTCTCAATTATTCTGAACCACGTGAGCTGTCTTACACCATCTGTATCTCTCTTCATAATGCACAGCAGAGCAACCCACATTTTGTGCTTCTTAGCTGCAAAATAGAGGCCTCCTCGCAAGTGGTGTGTGAATTTTTTGGCTCTTTTTCCAGCTGGTCTCTTCATATGGAGAGCAGAGAGAGGTACTGAAGGTCAGAAGTGAGGAATATGAAGAAGATTGTGGTTCAGTCACTTACTGACCTCTCATTCTCAAATCTTCAGCCTAAGCAGAACAAACTGAAGGATGAGACAGTCAAGGGGTAAATCAGGATGAGTTGGATGCACGATAATTCCAAACTGGAGGTTTTAGGGCAAAAATAGATGTTTATGGTATAGATAGACTTGCAGGCCTAGATTTGAGAGTCACTTTAAATTTGACCCAAAGTATCAAACAATTCAAATGCCCTCAAATCCCTTCTGTTAATGTACAGTGCTAAAAAGTGTCTGTCATGGATTCAAGGGACCACTACACTGAAGTTCATATTGTCCCTGCTATGAAAGTTTCAGAGACAACATTTCAGGGTGAGGAAGGGAAGGCTCAAGACATAATGGACGTAGAAAAGGAAATGGAAGAATCAGTTGGTTATTCCGAATCTCTGCAACACCTCATAAGCTGTTTCTGCAGTGCTTAATAGGAGGGTTCTACAGGGCAATTTGAGGAAAACTGGCTCACATCCAGATTACTTGTTCTTCATCTAGTACACCAACTTCTCAAGTGATGCTTTTGAGGCCCAAAGACGTAATTGCTATTTCGTGAGTATTTTCCTTTTCAGATTGGATTGCCTGAAATAAGGTGATACCTGTGTTGCAGATTTCTGCAGTACTGTGTGCAGGTGCATGACATACCCTGAGATGTGTCAGGACAGTTTGAGGAGCTGAAATTGGGATTCTTGTAAGCCTCTCCTGGTACAGTTGCACCTCTACTGCCTGCTGCAGACAGTCCCTGGAGTGAGGTCTCCCCTAAGATGTCCCTTTATGTCTTTGAGCACTCCCAAGTCACCCAAAACAAGCTCTGAGAGTCAAGTAACAGAAGTGAACAGAGATCCAGTCTTTAGCTTGGGCTCTGACTCACTTCAGAGCTATGCTGGCACAATTTCGAGCATGCTTGCAATCGTACACAAATCCTGACTGTTGATCAGGAGTCAGCATGGACCAGGAGCAGTCTCAGTGGAAGCATGGGTCCAGCATCCAGTATGGAGGAATGAGAGGGTTTTGCGTGGCTGCTCTGTCTCTGCTGGCTATCGTATGTCGGCTATCTGTTGGCTTCAGTGCCAGCATGGGCTCAAGCACATTTAATTTACTGCTGTCAGCTGCAGTAGTAACACTGCTAGACATGGTGTCACAGTACTATGGTTAGAATAGCCCAAATAGAGAGTTGTATCCTATTAAAAAAAAAACAAAACAAAAATACAAAAAAAACAAAACAAACAAACAAAAAAAACCCAAACAAACAAAAAAAAAAAAAACAAAACAAGTGTTGGACTCTTTACAGTGCAAATAGGAATAGAGGTGGGGAAAGTGTCTAGTTCATCCTGGGTTCAGAGAGAAAATAAGGTTGAATGGGTTCTAAAATGAGACCCATTCTGGACAGAATTTCAGTGTTTTTGTTTTCTGGCAACGCTGTCAGAAAATGTGTTGGACTCTTTACAGTGCTTTGAGTACATAAACTACATATTTTAAAAGTTGTGTGAACCCATACAATCCAAAATTATGCCTGTGAATACTGTGTTGACATACCCTCAATTTCACTGCTTCAAGCTTCTTTGTATCAAAGGAGCAGAAGTGGGCTAGACATATTTTTATCCATGCAACCCAGAAAGAGATGGGAGAGATATCATGTTATCCTTCCTTAATACTGTCCTCGGAACTGTAAGACTCTTGGCTTCCGCATATTACCCCTATTTTATCTGTGTGTGTGTATGTGTGCACAGCTGAATTTCTGCTCTCTGTACCTTGGGTTTTGTTGTGCTCATAGATGCCAAATGCAAATTAGGTCATCAGTTTTGAATAAATGGCAAAGGTCTTGCATACCTCACTGTGCCCCATAGCCTTTTTCTGATGAGGAATTGCATGCATTTCTTTTCAATTTCTGTGTCTCTTTTCTGCCTATGAAGAAAGATGGCAGAAAGCATGCAGCGGGACAATGAGTGCACACATAAAACTTAAAACATGTCTGAAGTAATTTATCCTGTTTTGCAAGGAGAAGTGGGTCAGAATGAGGTACAAATCTATCCTAATCTAATCTTAGTTGTTTATTCACTTGTTCCTGTCCTCTTATTCTCTCACCATGCTTACTTTGTAGTGTTCTGGAGTCATTCATCTTCTGCTTGGTGTTGAGATTTACTTAAGAATGAATAGAATTGGATGTGGCTGTTTTACCTCTTCTGTCCATATGCACTCCAAATGAAGATGAGATTAGAGTATTTTAGTAAACTGGAGCATGGTGCACAGGGACTTTCTCACTGCTGGGATCTCTGCCAATGAGAAGTCAAACACAGGAGGTATTCAAAGGTAGTGATTTTTCCTATTATGTCAATGAAAGTCCAGTGACTGATTATTGCAGACCTTGCCATATATTACCTCTAACATAGCGTTAATAATACACCTGGGCGTGATAAGTCTTCCTCTTCAGTAGGCATAAATCAGTATGGTGGAAAACAAGAAAATTCTGGAAAAAGACTGTGTCTTCCATCGTCATTTTTTCCTCTCTTGTTGGTGTAATCTAACAGAACTGCTGGACAAGTGGTTTTTGTTGAGTTTTGCTTAAGCAAGTTCTTGCAGAACAATGAATAAAGGGGTTTGGGGATTTATACCTTCCACTATAAATACAGTGGCATTTCCATGACCCTGTTTAGAAGAGTAAAGCTTCTATTTGTCTCCTGCTGATTCTGTCAACATTCACACAGTAAGTTCAGTAGAAATCCCTCAGGTATTCAAGTGTCAGACCACAAAGTCATTTCTGCCTTTTAAAGAAAATACTGTATTTCAAGGAACTGGGACGTTTGGGAATATGCCTCTGAAGTGGCGACTTGATGCAGGAATGCAGATGTAAAGAACTGAAGGTCTGGGCACAGAACTGAAAAACAAGGAAAATTGTGAGACAAAATATATATTTATCTATCTTCTGAGTTTAGTTACCTTGCTGAAAATGTACAGCAGCTCCAAAATACCTACAGAATTTCCTGGAATAGCTCAGACTAAAACATATACCTGCCCAAAGATCAAATGAACTGCAGTAAAAAAAGAGAGAAGGCTTGGGGAGGAAAAATATATGGAGTCATGAATTTTTCCTTCCCAGTTTTCACAGATATTAATCCTTTGGATCAATTCCGACCCACTTACACAAAGTCAATTATTACAGAATCCAATTACGTATTTCATTTCCTGATTTCCAAAGGATACATGGCGCATGAAACTGTGTTGCACTGTCTCCTTTCCCCAGTAATTTCTTAAAGTGCTGTCTGATTTTAACCACAGGGGCAGACAGGTACGAGGTTCCCAGGTACCATGTTCCAACATGCATGTTGAACTCAGTGAGGTTAGAGGAAAGAAATCCAGACCCACCACAAGACCAGCAGTTAAAATTGAGCCTTTTATCATTGGGCACCTTCATGTGTTTTCTGTCTACCATGGCCTGGATATAGGTGTGCGGGATGCAGTGGGACAAGGAGACAACTGAAATGTTGAGGTTCGTATGAAATAGAGAATGAAAAGCTATTTTTTACCCACACAGCAAATAGCTGAAGCACAAAAGGGGAGCATAAGTTAAGCGTGGCACGGTACCTGTGGTATGGTTCAGGCACAGCTTACTGCCTGCTGAAATGGCCTTGGGCCTTTATAGGCATAATGGCACAGAGTCATGGCAGAAAGAGCCTGAAGGATGGAAATCATTCCTACTTATACCATAGAGACGAATTTTATTCTGTTGTCTAAAATTGGTGCTCAATTGAGGAACAGCAGAGGCTCTAGAAGTTTTGTAGTATTTCACAGCCCGAAAACTGCTGAAACTTGCCCTGTGACCCTAAAAGGAATTTTTCTCAACCTGGGATCGGCAAAACACAGCACACTCCATCCACAATCCTTCTCTACTTTGGCAGATAACAGTTCCCCCTACAAGGGCTTTTGGTATTATTAAAGTACTGACCAAGATTATCAGTGTCAAGAGGGGCTATTTCTTAAACTGGAACTTGGATTTGGTTGTGTGGGATAAATTCTTATAATTGCATAATGAGAACAGTACTCATATTGATTCTGTATAATTTTTTTCATACTACCTGTACAACTTGAAGTAGCAACACTAACACTCTTGGGTTTTCATTCATGTAATTGAGAAGACAGGAAGTTTTTCTTTCTCTTTCAAAGTACTATTTTTAAGATTCTTTTCTAGTCTCATCCTATTGAAAAGGTGCATATAAAGTGAATTCCTTTCTCCAATTGGCTTAACTTTTGGAAGCCAATATTAATTGCAATTTCACACCCTTCAGTGATTCTTTTTGTGTCTTTGCAAAGGAGGCACACAATTTTAAAGCTTGATGTGAAAAAGTCTGTGGTAGGATATCATCTGGAGATGAAAGCATTCAAAGTCCAGATTTCAAATCCCATTGCAGCAGAATATTTGTCAGACCTTGTTTGTTGCCAGCACTGAGATACGTGTAATTTCCTGCAAGGGAGAGTTTTGGAATGTGAGGTCGCAGCAGTAATGAAGGAAATTTGTATGGTGGTTGAGCTGATAGTGGGAGTGAGAGAACTCTGCATTGTAAAGTCAACACAATGCCAGCATTTGTATTCAGATGAAATTTAGGTTTCAGTGAAGAGGCTGTCATACAGTTTGGCGAGATAACACCTCACAGTGTTCATGCACACTGTAAGTGGTTCTGCAGCATTTCAGAGGTGAAGTACCAGTACTTTTTGGAGCATCCGCAGCGTTCATCCTTGATATGGGTGACCTCTTCTTTAGCAGGATAGTTTTAGATTGTTGGTCCCTCTCTACACAGACTAGTGCTTGTGTAGTCCAAAGATAAGAGGGCACTGTTTAACTGATTTTGGGTAAATGGTATGAATTTTTTTTTAAAATCCTTTTTTAAAAAGGCATAGCAGAACACTGTATAAAATCTGAGGTTAAAATGAATTTTACTTGGCCTGCTAGGGTTAGTCATTATTGTTGCATAGTTACAGCAGCACTTTTGGGGTGCTTAGGATGCTGGGCCATGGACTGGCTCCCTGTTGTGCAGAACAGTGGTAAGCTACAAACAAAAGAGCTTACAGTTCACCTCTGTAGTCTTTTGCACACAAACGTGAATGGCCATGCTCCAGGAACTGGGTTTTTCCTTGGCATGGTGCAGTGCCCAAAGGAGGAAAACTGTACTAGCTCAGCTAATTCAGTTATTCAATTTCCAGTACAATTGGATTACCCTTGTGTAACTGCATCAGAACGAATATTTCATAACTCACATCAGCAGAGAGCAGTGTGTTCATGTCTACCATGAAGGTGGCCTGGGCAGTGATTCAAGAAACAGCACAGGGTTTCTGGCAGGCAGGGTAGCAAAGGAAATGGGGAGAAAATTCTGGGTCAGCAGCAGTCTCAAACGGTGGCCTAAACACTGCCTAGTATTTTGTGTTGTCAGGATGGATTCTGTACTTATTTCCCAGCCTTCATTTGGCATATTGCATGTCAGGGAGAAAGGGATAAGGCTGGGAAGTCACTTCATACTCTCTGCAGTCCCCTGCTGCCTCCTTTTGATTCACTGTCTTTGTACATCAGCTTGTTCAAGCAGATGGGCCCCAGGAAAGCTTTGAAGGGAGCAGGGTGTAAAAAAAATGGGCTTATGTCTGCAAAGAAAGAATTTCTTCATAGCAATGGCTATGTTCTACAGCAGGAAGATGGGAAATTTCTCACAAATGCAAAAAAAAAATGCTTGGTTGCAATGATTAGAACCAAGTATCTTAGCTGAAGCCCAGGAGTTTTCATTTTGCTTTTGCTGTGTAGAGGGATTCTACTAAGCTTAGGGAGGCAGTGAAAAATAACCTCTTCTGATCAACAGGTAGGATCATTGTGATGTGTGCTCTCAGGTCCTCCTGCACCATCATTGCTCTGGAATTCACAGCATCTGCTTTGCTTCTGGGAAAAGCACAATTCACAGAAACTCTGCCAAGTAGTGGTAAAATGAAAACTAGAATACATCCAGCTGTGAAAGACTGTGTTTCTCTAGTGTCTTAGTGTTCTTTGAAAGTACTTTCAATTTAGTGTGGAAAGAAGAATAAAGGGACATAATTTTACCCTTCTGAAAAGGTTCAATAAAAGTTTTTTAGAGAAATTGGAATAAACTTAGAAACTACAGAGTGATGAAGTCTTATCATATACTAAAAACAGACTAGCCCATAGAAAAAAATGTATGCAGTAACCAGCTGTGCACCCTAGTCTGCAGATGAGCTCATGGTGTGTTGTCCTGTGAGCTGAAACAATGGTAAATGTATTCATGGGTTAAATAGCTAGAAGGCATATATGCTAGTGACATTTATAGACTTAAATGTAACCTGACAGATAAGTAATTGGACGACAAGGCAACTAAGCATTTCCATTAAAATTTTAACTTATATTTTAAATAGTTGAGCAGTTTGGAGAATTGCCTCTTTAGTTCATGTTTGTGCATTAGCCAAATCCTTAGGACACAAGAGTCAAGGGGCTGGTGGGTTTTTTGGCTGCTGAGTCTGCATGTACCTAGTCTTCCTATAACTTGCCAGAACAGGAAGATTTGTCTGGTTGGTTTGTTTTGCAAGGATTTGGATCTGACCACATGCAGACAACCTGCTTTAGCCCTCTCCAGAATCACACAAGTGATGGGAAACAGCAAACTGCAGGAGTGCAAGGCAAGAGATGGGAGTGGGGGAAGAAAAAGTTATTCGGAAAATGGTTAGATTTCTTTCTTTATAAATATTCCAAATTTAACAGCTGGGCAACAGCTTTCTCCCTATTGATGTGGCAAGCCTATTGCCTGGCCAACATTGATTGATTTGGAGGACAATTATTTTCCCATAGGCATCAATGAGATGTGACTAGGGCCCAAATACTTTTGTGTAGGATTGGTGTCACAGCAGATTTAATAAAGCTGGCGTTTATATTTCCAGGAAGAATAGAACAGCAAGATATAGAGGCTGCTATACAGTAAAAAGTCATATAGAACAGGTAGAAAAAGAACAAAAAGTATGCATTAAAATAGAAGTAGCCAATTTTTGTAGAAAGTAGTGAATATTTTTTAAACAGGAGAAAACACCATGTAGGGTGAAAAAAAAAAGCTAATATAAAATTAGTAACATTAATTTTAAACAAATAAAACTTTTTTTTAATTTTGAAAGCATATCTAATCCATACATACTAATATATATATATCAGTAAGCATATTTTGTGACATTTAACATATGGCTGCCTTTTGTAGTTGTTCATGGTTTCTTTCAAACTGGGGGGAAGGACATGGAGCAATCCCAAATTGATTCTAAGTGGGGTCATTACAAAGACTGTCACTTCCAGAAATTCAGGAGACCAGGGACATTCTTCCCGTCCCTCCTGTGGGGCTGTCATGGTGTCACCTACCAGTCTCCCCACAGGTTTCGGCTATGTGCTGCCATCAGAACCAGACCTCCAGGCAGGAGGCACCTTTGGCTTCTGCCAGTGCAGCACTTGCTCTGTTTCTAGGATAGAACTGGGGACTGCAGAAGTGTTTATGAGCCATTACTGACATAATACGATCTAAATTAATCTTATTTTATCTGTTCCAGTTAATAGGGCTTTAAAATTTGGTAGTCAGTAGAGAATAACTACACTTCTAAGAATTCTCAGTTTTCCAAATGCATAACTTATAGTTTGTAATTAAAAGAAAGGCACCTTTACCTTCTACAAAATAATTTTTTGGGCCTCCCAAGATATGAATTATACTGAAAGACAGAACATCTTATAATTAGCACCAATTTACATGCATAGTAGTGCTCTGTGCTAGTGGAATCAAATCCATTCATCCATGTGTCTCAGAATCTTTACTGCTAAGAGATATTTGAGGTTTTTCTAAAATAAAGCTAAAAGGGAGGGGTGACAAAGGCGTCTTAATTCCATCATTTCATTTATGGTCCCACAAATTTTTCTGCCTCTGCCATGAGGTGGTTCTGCAGCTGCTTCATTCAGCATTGTCTGTGCCCCCTTACGCAACCTCAGCCCTGCCAAGGTCATCCTTGCCATGGAAGTTCACCTGTGCAGTAAAAGACAAAGGCATAGGCATGTTGCATTTGCCCAAGCCACGAGGGTGGGACCAAGCAGCTTACTGGAAACCCTTCTGCAACAAGGGCAAGCTCCCTTCTCCCCAGAGTCCTTCAAAGAGAAATGAGAACCCTTAAAATGACTTGCAGATCTGAAACATCTACATTCTATTATTACAAAAATATCTTTTGCATGCCTTGCCATAGTTCACCAGGAGTTTCATCTCCTGAATTTTATTGATTTATCAAGCTCTTATAGGTATGATATCGAACATATCCATCTTTTATAAATATTTTCAATTGTCCTCATTTCATCTAAGAGCTACAGTAGGAGACAATTTTTCTGAAGATCGTGAATGAATGTTCTAATATGGGACATATATTTCAGATTCTAGGCAGGTTTAATATCAGTCTAAGCAGCAAAGGTTTTTCCCTTCCCTTGGAAGCTTGGATTGATGACATCCTGCATGGAGCAGATGCTTTGACATTGAACTTCTCTGGTGATTTTGCCATTCAAGAAGTTATAGGCCACTTTATTCACCAGCTGGTCATTATTCTTTTGTCTTTTCTTGTTCCAATGAAGACAAAAATGTGGAGAAAGTGTTATGAGATATTTTCTTTTGCTATTTTTTCCTTTAATTTCAGAACATAATGCTACTGAATTTTTGGCACGCTATATCCTATATCATTCCTTAGGCCAAGGACAATGAGTAGGACAGATTGCACAAGTAGGAGAATTACCATTCTTTGTCACCAGTTATAGTTCTGCTGGGGACACTGAAATTTCCCTTTGGCTTCAGAATGACCTCCTTTATTTTGACTTTTAAAACCATATTTATTTCAGAATGAATTTCCTACAGCAGACTATGTTTTTCTCATCTCTTTATATTGTTTTATGTAAAGGGACTGGGGGATTGGCAGCAAGTTCACTCATGAGAAGTAAATTGCTAATAACTTCTATTTTTTTTTCTCTTTCCTGTTGTGAAGCTTGTTTTGTTTAGTGATTTGTATATCAAAACTGTTTTAGAAAATTCATTTGACTTTCAAACTTAATGCTCAGGATTCTATATTGCAAGGTGACTTGTAATTTTTTATCTTCATACATTAACAAATATATATCTTACAGATCACACCACTTTCATCTGTTTATGAGGGCTTCTTTGTGACCTTATTTCTTTGTTTTTCAGGCCATGTTGTGCCAATATCACTGAATTGGGTAGAAAGGAATGGCGACCTCTTTCAAGGTTTTATGCCAATGTAAAATTCTTTCATATTCTGCTAAAGTTGCTGAGAGATTTTGGTTGTTCTCTGTAACAGGAGCATATTGTCCTGTACTATTCCTAAACCGTGACAACCATTATCCACTGCCGGTGGTGGGTACCATCCATCCAGCCCTGTTTCTTCTTCCTTTTGGCTGAAGCTTCTTGGGACAACAGAGATAAAAAGTTTTCAAAAGTCTGTAAGTGTCAATTAAAACAGCATTAGAAAAAAATTATGAAGTTAAAAGAACAGTAAAATGTGAAACCAAATTATGGTATTAGCTACCACAGAAAGTGAGGAAGTAATTAGGTGACACTGGAACCACAAGAACAACGCAGCTGCTCCCAACATGAGTCCTTATAGAATGAATGACCACAGCTGGTTGAACATGGCCAAATGGGACTATACAGAGTAAAGAGTTAACAGATGATGATATGGAACTTATCGTTGGAATCTTTTTGAGGGAAAAATACTGAGATAAAGACATGGAGTGGTCTTCAGGCAATAGCTGGAGAGTCTGACTCTTTCTGGGCTGCCTAGAGATTTTGGAAAGCTGACGTACTGCTGGTAGGCCAGGTCCTTTAAGAAATGCAAACAGTGGATTTATTTCTTCCTATTGTGATGCAGAAAACAGAGCTCTGACTTCCCACAGTTCCCTCTCCTCCATTTTATCCTTCGCTTCATTCGCCTTGATATCTCATTTCACTTCCACCCCCCACCATTTCTCCACAACAGCAGCCAAGGCCGGGGCTCCTTTATTTTGTATGAATTTCAAATCTCTCACACATTGAGGCTTTCATGGACTGGAACGCAGTCAATTTCTTGGCTGAGAATTACAGGGCCCTCACCGGAAGAGGAGGGACACCCTGACCCAAACCCAGGCTTCTGCTGAAAAGAATCCCGTAGGCTCACTGAACAAAACATGGTCTTTACCTTCGGCTTAGCCTCAGTTGCATGCCAGAGGATAGGATTTGCTGGGATATACACGGTCCCAGGTCTGAGTCTTTGGTGACCTCACATTTAATTTTCCCTGCTCTCACTATGTTTTTTTAGCACTTTGGCAAGATGAGATCACTCTGCAGATCCATCCTGCCCTGGGTGATATGCAACAACACACAGAGGGGCGGATGCACAGGTCGTGTCAGTCAGTAATTGGTAGAGCTCCACCAGTTTAGGATTTGGCCTAGAGCATTTTGGCTAATATCTTTTACTATATCCATATCCTGGATAGAGCTACCGCTCACTGAAAAATTTTAGAACATCTATAAACCTGGGGAGTATGGCAAGGGCAGTGGTGGCTTAATTACAAATGCATTCAATGCCAGGTTGTGAATCCAGCCATGCTGGTATAAAGCCAGAGTAATTCTGTTGATGTCATTGGAGGAGTTACTTTGGCACTACATTATCACGACACAGATCAAACCTTAGCTTACAAGTGGCTCCATACTGCTTTAAAATTTTTGTGGATTTGCTTTTATCTTGCCTGATCTCTCTATATCATCTTTGTTTGGTTTGGCTTAAGATAATAATTCAGGATTTATCCACAGCTCTTCTTCTTTTTTAGTTTTAAGTCAGTTGTAGAGGGGTTTGTTTTGTTCTGAAATTAAAAGGAAACAGCAAACAAGCTGCCATTCTTTCTGTTATATGAGGTAGCAGAAAAGAGCTCCTCTACTTTGGATTTCTGAAGGGTTTTTAAAATTTTGTCTTCTTTAGGATGAAAGGTGGACATCATTTTGTCTGTTTTCATCCCAGAAAGAAGAACCTGGGGGCTGTGCAAACTACTCTTTGCAGACAGGTTAAATTCTGGAAGTCTGTGAGACTGGGGCCTTGCAACTGCTGTACTGTCAGAAGCAATTCTGTCCAGAGACATCGCAGCATTGTATTCAGCATAATTAAATCAAGCATTTGGAATTGTTTGTAAGTAAGGAACAAAACAATAGGCATTGAAGCTTTATTATTGAAAGCAGCTGCAGGAGAGGAAGTTCTGTAGCCAGCGGCTGTTTAGTAAATTCTGCTCGGGATATTTTAGTTTAAATTCTCATGATCCTTTCTGTGAGGCAGGAAGATATTTTGCACTGTCTCCTACCTTTTCGGTCCTTATTCTTCCCTCAAGTATTAAATCCAGGAAAAAAATTTAGCATTTTCAGAGGCCTCACTGCAATCCCACAGCTATCTCTGAGACCAGAACAGGTTGTATATATAGCCCCTGTAAATTTGATGAACTGAGCACTGTAAAACCAGCAAGGGGAGGCTGCAGCTGGAATTCATTGTGGAAACTCTTGCCAGCTTCAGTGGGGTTGGATGTACATATTTCAGTGGGCTGCAGTTGTTTACGATGAAATCCTTCCTGCTTAGCTGGGGCACTAGTACACCAACCAGACTTCCACATTACTGCTCCGAGGTGGGGAGAGCAAGAGGAAGGGGGAGTGAGTCAGGCAACTCAGTAGAACTGCACAACTCAGTGTCAGTGGGGAAAACTGGATTCTCCTATTTAAATTCAGTGTCTTTGTCTTTCCACTGGCTGTACAGAATCTGTGGATTCCTTCCATTATTAATACTGCATTGCTGGATACATTTCTCTAATGGGCACATCCATTCTGCTTAAATCCAGTATTTGGCTGTCTGAGTGGAAAGAAAATGTAGCCAGAAGGAAATCTGAGGTGTCTCCATCTGGGGTCCACACTGCAGACCTTCCTCCTGACCAGACCTGAGGGCAATATGAAAGGCCAGTTCCCAATTTCAGCAGAGCAATTAAAGCACTTCTCAGAGCACTTCATCAAAGAGATGATGGCTTCACTCAGCCTCTCTGCTCTAATATTAAGTTAATATTAATGTCTAATATTAAGTTAGTAGGATATCCCGTGTGGTAACACTGGGCCTTTTGAAAATTCAGTTGCGTCCATACTACAAATTAAAAGGCGAGGCACTGACCCCTAGCCCCTACGCCAACACTGCTCTTAACCCCTTCATTAAAGGCCTCGTCTTCATAGCAGTAAGACACAGAGAAAACCAGTCAGAACACAGGGAGTGAGCTAACAGCTACTCAGTGTGGGTGTGCCTCAGGTTTATGCCTGTCATGCCAAAGGGAAGAGGTCATGGGAGCAGTTCCTGACCCATAGGTCAAGTGGCAGTCTGGCTTGTGTCCATGCTGCTCTGGACTAAGCTTCTCTTAGAGCAGGTTGGCCACATGCACGCTACATAGCCCATGGCTTTAGCACTTCTCTGATTCCTGGGTGATGCTTCTGTGACCACACGCTGTGATGATGCTTCCGTGTGTCCTTTCCATTCAGAGGGGGACTTTATTAGTGCATATAAACACAAGATGGGAGAGTCAGACACTTCTCAAAAAACCTACTTGACCACAAGATACATCTTTTTACTGTAAGAGTGATGAATACTTGAAGAAGTTGCCCAGACAAATTGTGGAGTCTCTGTCTTTAGAGACATTCAAAACCTGCCTGACCACAGTCCTGTGCTGCTGCACAGCTCTCCCCACGCTGCATCCACTCACACACATGTATCTTCTTCAGGATTTCTGTAGAATCCAAATTTTAGCATCATTATTTTTTTTTTTTCACAGGGGCCTTAATATGTTGGACAACTGCTTTTTTATCTCTTCCCTTACACAGGTTAGATTACTCATCTCTTCCAAAACTTTGTCTGTGGATGTTGTTGCTGTATTTATGCATGCAATTTTCTTTTTTCTCACTGTTTCACCTGCTGCCTCAGCCATCCTGTCATTTTGGATTTTTGTCCGCCTTTTCTGAGGTGTGTTTTTTGGCAGGCACTGTGCAAGCACAGGCAGCAGTAGAGAAGATGCAGGGGTAGGGAGAGATGCTTCTGGAAGTCCAGAATGGCTCCTCTAAGCTGGGAAGCTGTACCATTTCTAAATGGATGTGATGTTTTAATGATGGTCTAAACTAATGTGAAATCAGGTTACTGGCTTTTGTTTCAGGACCTGATGATGCCTCCATACCTGCTTTGATGTTTCATTTTCTCCTTTTGTTTTCAGGCTCTGCGATTAAGTAGGAATAGAGGTGGGGAAAGGAGAAGCTTGTTAAATGATCATAAATCAAAAGTTAAGAAATTAACTATTACAGTGCCAAAACCGCAGCTGTTAGTAATACAGTTAAGTACACCATTCAATTTGGCTAAAATTGTGCAACTTCATCCGGTTTATTAGAAGATGCCTTGTTTACAATAGTGAAGTTTTAATGAAAATAAATTTATTTCTATTTCATCTCTTCTGCTCTTTTGTCCTCAGAAAGGAATATAATACAAGGAACTCCCATTTTCCCTCATGGCAAACTTCCCACAGGCTAAGCAGGGGAGTTGCAAGGCAGGAACTTCCCCCCAGCTCAATTGGCAGGACTCAACATAATCATTTAAGCACGAACTAGATTGGTTTTCTCTCCACTTACGTAAATCCATAATGCTTAAATCCACAGTCCTTCACTGTTGAATTACTGCCAGTGGTTTCCAATACAAGCTCTTTATTAAATAAACAGGGATCAGATGACATGTGTTTGAGTGCAGATGACCAGTGCTACTATAGATTGGTTCTATCTGAAAAACACAGATTTGTAAGGGGATGCCGGATGCATGCAAGAAAGGATTACCAGGCACAGATGGCAGTGCTCATTTATAGCTGGAGAACAAGGATGTAATAGTATTAAGAAGTCAAGGCTGTGATTCTGTACATGAAGGAAGTGAAACCTGTCACAGGGAGATGTGGAAAAGTCACCAACACGAGCAACTGGCAGTATTTTCCTTCCTAGTTCATTGTAAACTACGTTAGTGAAGATGCTTGAGCTATTCTCATGTGATTAGCATTTTAATCCAACTTTTGCACTGTCTCAAGCCCAAGATGAGGGAGGAGAGGGAGGAATTGAAGAGTATAATGCTGTGCAACGAGGGAACCTCACAAATCTACCTGCACTGCCCACATTCTACCATAACCTTGTGCATCAGGGTCTACATGAAGGACAATGTGTCTCACAGGGATTTCTAGGGGCTAGACAGGCTGCCAATCCCACTCTTTCACAGCATCATCTCCTTTACTCCAACGCAAGAGGTGAAAGTATGGAGATGTGATACTTCAGTGATGTCTTGGCAAAACTTTCCCGTGGAATATGTATCCATGTTGGATTCTGTATTAGACAGACTCATAGAATCATTTGGGTTGGAAAAGACTTCCAAGATTATCAAGTCCAACCACTAACCTAACACCGCCCAGGAATAGAAATCCCATTAAAACCTAAGCAAGTCTATTTATACCCTCATCAGGCTCTTCTATAAAATCCATATTTATTTGAGATCCTTACTGTAACTATAGGGTCTTTCAGGACAGACAAGAGCAGAGTAAGAACTTTCCATGTCTGTTAAACCAAACTGGAAAGTGTGGGAATTTGGGTAGTACAAAAAACATGTATATTCAAACACATAATCATCCACTTTGAACAGACTATCAGACTTTCAGATTTTTAACATGTGAGCAATTTATTCTGACTTGCTTATATCAAGACTGCGTGACAGATGCTGTGCCATGGAAAAATACCTGGTATCTGGTTAATTCCAGTGTGTTACAGCTGCATGTTCATGTTGTTTCATCTCTTCTCTTTGCATACTACCGGTTTTGCACTCAGGAAGCCTGGCACTGGTTTGCACTCAGGAAATTATCTGAGTTTTTGCAAAAAAGAAGTGTTGAAACCACATTTTTCTCTGAAAATGCCATAGATAATCAAATTCTCAAGGAATTCGCATTGCAACAACCAGCTCAGTGAGCTGTGGTCAATGTGTGATTTCTTGACTGTCTGGGTTTTGCCTTTAGTTTTTTTGTTTGTTTCCTTGTTTCTTTGTTATTATATAAAAAGTTGTGTATTGAAAACTATTTCACATTATGTCTCTGTTTCCAGCAGTCCCTGAACTGTGAAATGGTGTCATGTACTGTTTTGTTCTGCTGACTACTTGCATCTACATCTATAAAATGATTCAGATCTTCAGTGGCCAGAGGCTTACTTTATTATTTTCTTCCCCTTAAATAACTCTTTAAATAAAACATTGAAAATTAAAATGCAGTTCATTGGCTATTGACTTTTTTTATAAACTGTTGTCTTTCTGAACGTAATTCACTTCTTTGAGGTTGGAATTCTAAGTGTAAATATTAGCTTTATTAATGGAAATCGTATGCATAAAACCTTAAGCAGAGTGCTTGAAATCTTTCCTCGTCTTTGTTCCCAGCTACAGTTCCTTGTTAGTACCTCAGGCTTGGTGGGGAAGATTCAGCCATAATGCAACTTACAGAAATATGTGGGTTTTTTTCAAGGTCTGTGGAGCAGGAAGAATCGAGAACTAAATTTACAAGAACTTCAGGTTAATACTTTCAATTTTATGCTTTCCATTAGTATAATCATGTCAGTTTTGTAATGGCATAAAGTAGCACTAAGACATTCAATCCTGTTTAATCCAATTACTGTTTTGCTCTCTCAGGCATGCCTTATTCTTAAAATGGAAAAAAACACCGAGTGTGATGATTTTATGGATTCACACATACACTTGGCACCATAAGTAAACTATATCATTGTATCTGCCTTTGTTTTCACATGTATCTGTTTTTATACGTTGCAGAGTTTGCAGAGTCAATCTTCTCCGGGGAAATTTCCTTCTGCCCCCTTTAGGGTGGTGCCGCCTGAACCGCATCAGCATTCTAAGGGATGCACAGATGCATCTCCAAGGGAAGTCTTATTACTTAAGCCCCCCTTCCAGTGACAGCTCCATGTCAGGAAGAGGGAGCTGTGATGGTGATGTAAGCTTTGTTTATTACCCATAGCTGCTCCCAACATATGTTTATAAAAATTCTCCTCAGACGTCCAATGAATTGGGAAGGACATGAATTTTGTGTCACAAATGCAGCTGAGGAGAGTAAGCTGTAACTGGCACAGCAGCCGAGCTTCTAGAGGTGACACCTCCACCCACCAGTCATTTTTCAAATACTGTGGAGTCAATTTTCTTTGCACATTAGGACTAAGAAAGTATGTCTGCCTTTGTTATTTTTCAAGCTCTGGATTTGCTTCTTTCCTCCTTTGCTCTGAGGTGGATGTTGTTCCTTTCCTGTATTATGTTTACTTAGAGACTTGCAAGGGGTGCTAAGAAAACGTGTGTTGCAGTCCTACACCTCCAAAGGGCTGGGATCAGTGAACTGTACCATTGTGGTCTGGGCTAGTGAGCAGGAAGACATCTGTCTGTCCATGAAGGCATCAAGAACGCAGAGGGGAATCTTATGATGGGTAATGCCTGAGGTCAGGGTAGTGCAGACACCATGGAAACAAATCAGAAGTCCAAGAACCTAGCACTGATACTTACAGAATCATAGAATCTTTCAGATTGGAAAAGACCTCTAAGATTATTGAATCCAACCATTAACCCAGCACTGCTGAGTCCACCACCAAACCATGTCCCTGAGTGCCGCAGCTACACGTCTTTTAAATACCTTCAGGGATGGTGACTCCCTCAGATTGCATCAGTTTTAACAGCGTGAGTTAATATTTAGTTTAATACTTAGGTATTCAGGGTCCCAAATTCCCTAAACATGTTTTGCCTTCATTACAGAAACATCGGTAAAATTCGTTTTTATGTCGCGACAGAAACTCAAATTTTGAAAGTCACAAAGGGCATAAATGTGTAGCTCAGGTCGTCAAAGTTCAGCACTTTCTCTAGTCTGAAGGGCCAGAAAGTTTTCCCATAGCATCCAACCCTGCTGCCAGGTTGTGCTTCAGAATCCAGGACTATGGATCAGACTTCACCCAGAGAGCACCACCATCTTCCCTCTGGAGTTAACTTTGACCTCCTTTCCTCTTCAAAATACATTGGGCCTTTTCAGGTGGGCTTCTCTCCCTTCCTACTCCTGCAGTGTTGGGAGCTGTATTGGTTATTGGCAGTTAGTGAGGCTGCCCTTCAGGGTTAATTACCTGAATTAAGTGAACATGTTCCCATGTCAGGTCTTCCAAAAGTTGTGGCTTTTTCTGTGTGAGCACTGGTTCAGTCTCACAGATCTCACCTTTCCCTTCTAGTTATTCTTTCCTGCTTCTGTTCTTCATGTAGCCACCTCCCCAGCTGCACTTGCATCATGTGGGGGATTTGGAAAGGCATGTACCAAACGGTGGCTTTAGGAATATGGAAGAGAGGCAAATCTGCTGCCTCTCAGCTCTGTAAAAGGGTGAGAGTTAGGCCAGTATGATGTGCTGCAGAAACAGAGAGGCTGTAGGAAGGTTTCACCATGTTGTACTAATATTAATAGGGCATTATGAGGAATCCAGGAATAGCTGATTAACTGTCAAATTATGGTGCTGTGCCTGTGCATGGTGGTATCTGGGAAATGTGCACAAAAGCCAATTAATTGAAATATTAACCTGAAGTTTCTCTACCTGTCATTGCTTTTTTATCCCCTTTTCTTTTTCTCAGTTTTGGTCTTCTCTTTTCATTTACATCCTTGTCCTTCATTTTCCATCTTTATTATTTATAAAACTCCCTTTTATCATTTTCTTTCCATCTAGTTCTTTCATTTCTCTTTTTCTCGTAGCCATTCTGTGCCCCATATTGCATTTCACTTTCTGTTAATCAGTCCTTCCCCAGCTCCTGACACCTCATGAGAACCCTCCTTCAAGGGCTTTAAGCCTGATTTTTCCTCTCTTGTTCTCCTCTTATCTGCTTGGCAGGGGTAGAGGCTGATAGTCTGACTGGCAGAGTGTTCCTGTGGTGGCTGCAGCTGCTGGTGGAAGAGCAAACTTGGTGAAGGTCTCTGAAGGGACTCTAACAAGGTCCAGATGAATACTTGCTGTGTTTCACACAAAGATTTGGTGCTTCACAGGCAAGCTGTTTCAGTGCAGTCGTAATGTGATGTCTGTGTATTAGATGGGAATGTTGATGGTGCAGGAGGCACAGAGAGGGAGAAGCATTAAGCGGGTTTTCCAAATGTATCATCAGAAAAATATTCATTTAACTGACGGGAGTAAAGCATCATTATCTCTTTCACAGGTATTGGAAATAGTGTGGTCCTGGAGTTGCTGGTTTGGACTTTCTGCTATGATAGGGCAGCTGTTATGTCATTTGCTGGCACTAATTACTGTAAGACTTAAGCTAATTGTGTCTCTGAAGAAGCCCAGATCAGTTTGGCAGCTCCAAACTGTCTCTCTGGCTGGCATCAGGGAGGGCTCAGTGGTGCTGGGACACAACTTAGAGTCAGTCCCGTTTCCTCTGCGCTCCTGCCAGCTTTTCCATGGCATATCCCATGTGCATGGGGTTCTGGAGGGGCCGGAGGGGCCTTGGCAGAGCTGGCGAGAGCTTGGCAAGAGCCACAGTGCTGGTCCAGGCAGTCTGGTCCTGTGGCTGCCCCCAGAGCTGCAAGTGCTCAGGGGCAGAGAGGAAGAATAGGCTTTTCTTTTAAATCAGGAATTACTCATTCCATCTGGGAGCTTTCTGATGACACATCCTTCTAGGAGACTGTCCCTGTCAAAAGCAAGCTTATTACTAATTCAGTTTATTCTCTCCTATTAGGTTGAACCATAAAGCTGCTGAGTTAAATTGACATCTTTGGGTGTTACCCAAAGAATTACATTATTTAGAATTAGAAAGCCTATTCTTCTCCCAGTTGTAGTTTAATCCCAGGCAGCAACTAAGTACCACACAGCCAGTCCCTCACTCCTCCAACAGGATGGGGGGAAGAGAACAGGAAGGGTAAAAGTGAGAAAACTCATAGGTTGATAAAAGAACATTNTAAAAGAACACTTTAATGATTGATTTTTTAATAATAATAATAATAATAATAATAATAATAATAGAAGAAATAAAACCCAAGAAATACAAGTGATGCACCACCTGATGTCTGATGCCAGCCAGTCCCCAAGCAGCAATCACCTCCCCACAGTTTACATACTGGGCATGACATTCCACAGTATGGAATATCCCTTTGGCCAGTTCAGGTCAGCTGCGCTGGCCGTGCTCCCTCACAGTTTCTTGTGCACCTGCTTTCCAGCAGAGCATGGGAAACTGAAAAGGACTTGAGGTAGAGTGAGCACTACTCAGGAACTAAAACATCACTGTGTTACCAATGTTATTGTCAAACTAAATCCAAAACACAGCAAGGTACCAGCTACTGTGAAGAAAATTTACTCTACCAGCCAAAAACAGAACAGTCACAAACAATTTAGTTTTAAATTCAAAGATAAATTTAAGGCATTATGAACACAGCAGAAGCTACCATGCCACAGCCAGAGGATGAGCTCCTGTTCTGGATGCAGCAGCCAGAGTTCCCTCCACCAGCTGCCTGTGGTTCCCCCTGGGGAGCAATGCTGTGAGGTGTAAGGGCTCTCGGAAGCATCAGGCACAGCCTGCACAAGGCTCACATCCCACATGAACAGTTAGAGCCTTCACAGTGCTCAGGAGGTTAATAATCATTTATGAACTCAGAAGTTTTCAATGGCTTTTAAACTCTTATTTAATTTCACTTTCAATCAAGTTGTGTCAAATTTAGCTGAAGATTAGGTGACAGGCAGTAAGACTGAACTGCTGCTCTGTACCTCTTTGCTTTCCAGTCAGCCCTGGATGAACAGATTTCCTTTTTATTTAAAATTCACATAAAGGTAGGGGTGAGTGTGCTCAAAAAAAAAATCTGCATTCCCCAAAGCCTTTGTTATGCAAGTAGGCAAACAACAGCAATGTAAAATGCCATTGTGTGACATTTGTAGCAGCAAATATCTGATTTTGTATTGGGCAGAAAACATCCTTTGTCTTGAAGCATACCTTGATTTCCAGATTATTTTATGGTTTTCCC
This sequence comes from Callaeas wilsoni, assembly GCA_013398955.1. NCBI lineage: Eukaryota > Metazoa > Chordata > Aves > Passeriformes > Callaeidae > Callaeas > Callaeas wilsoni. The sequence goes on from VWPU01003081.1 coordinate 146,978, forward strand.
TGTGACTAGAGAAAGAATGTTGGGGATGATAGAGAAACTGGAAGTCTTTGAGGTTCAGACTGACGTGTCTAAATCATGTGTTTGAACCTGAGTCAAACCCCCAGAAATTATTTTCCTCCAGGCAGGATTGGTGGACATCCCTGTTTGCTTTCTGGTTTTAGTTTTGGGTTTTTTCCTTGCTTCTGTGTTGTGGGTCATAACCAGCTTCCTAAGATTGTCAGAACATTTTTTTACTTACTAATCTTAGTGTCTGTGCCCTCAAACATCTCTCTCCGTCTCTTCCTCTGGTGCACTGCATTGAATAGAGACCTGTTGAGCATTTTGTGTTTTATAGCTTGGTAAGTGTGGGAGATGGACATCCACTGAAGCTCTCCAGGCAGATATGTCCATAGCAGGACTGCTGGTGGCTGCTGGGAATCAACCTGATGGCTCTATCCCTCCAACCTCTCCCAGGGAGGGTTATTTTCTTAAAAGAACCTTATGGAAAATTTATTTCAATAATGCCTTTCAGAGTTGTATTGTTAAATTTCAGAGAGTCCAGACCATTTACCCCACTCTTGGAGCTGCACTTTTAAAACAAAAGATACAGTATTTTTCATAATTCTAGGTGGGGATCATAGCTCCTGCAACATCTCTATCTCTCCCTTTGCAGGAGAGACACTGCATTACACACAGCTCATGATGGGTTTCCTGCATTTAAACATTTTTGTGCCTTAATTTGAAAGGGTGTCTTGCTGTGTGGTTTCTCTTGTTAGGTGCTTTGATATGCACCTTCTTTCTTTTCCTGGTAGTTAAGTATCAAGGTAATAGCAAATCCCAGGCTGTCCCTCTGCCGAAGCAAGGTATCCTGAGTGTATGCTAGAGTTAAACAGCTCTGTGCTCTTCACTCCTATGATCTTACCTTTCCGGTTGTTATTATTTCGTCTTGTCAAATGAAGCAATAGCAAACCTTTGAAATGATGTTGCGGCTTTTCTAAAGAGCAATTTCCTTTTCCTTCTCTAGCCTCCTCCTGCCTTTCCCTGTATATTCGATAGTACATCAGCTTCCTCTTGAAACGATCCCCCGTAGAGCACTTCAGCTATTTCAACCAGGGTCTTTCTGAAGGCATTTTTTAAAAACTGGCTTCTACAGCAGAGCTAGGTTATAATGAAGAACAATATAAAAAATTCCTTCTGCCTCGGAGAGCCAGTTTTGTACTCACTGATGCATGTTGTGAACTCTGTGCCTGGAATATCCCCATTGGAATCAGTCAGCGGTACTGTTTGCACACACAGAGTTAAGCACCTGTGTAAGTGCTTGCAAGGTGATGGCTTTAAACCTCACTAGAAGCTAAAAATATATGCACTGCTTTGCAGGAGAAACTAAACCAGGGCAATTCATCTACACTGTCTTTTTTTTTTTTAATCCATGTTTCTAGAGTGGCTGATATTTAGGAACACACATAATGAAGAGAACAGTGATGAGCTTCCAAAGAATTTCTTCATCCCACTCCAACACTTGTCATCACTTTGATCTAGGCAATTTCCCAGTGATGCTGACTGAATATCTGATATGACAGAAGACACCAAGGGCTACAAGATTTAATCCTAGCACAGCTTTTCAGATAAATAAATGACATAACCAGACCTCCTCCAGAGTTATTTTCTTGCTGTTGCTGCAAGATTGAATTTGGGCTTAGTTTGCTCCAGTGTTTCCCTGAGATGTAATTGCCTAGGAAAATACAGGCAAGAAAACCCCAGTAGTCTTTTGAGTTGATAGGACTTACAATGTGCATGGGTTTGAAAACAAGAACCAGATAAGGACTGTATCAGGAGTCAGACTAATGGCCAGCCTACAGTGCAGACATCTTGGGTGAAGCTCTGCCATCAATACTTTTGCCTCAGAGAAGTTATTCTCCATAGAGTTGTTAGAATCATGCTAGTGGAGCAAGGGCAGTCTGTCTTGGTAGCCCAAATCTACCATAATTTAATGAAATCCTGTCATGGCCAGTATATGCTCCATGAAGATCACAATTTTTACAGCTTGTCTGTATAAAACTTTACATTGAACTGAAAATGGCTTAGGATGCAATCAGCTATGCTCAATATCACAGGATATTCCTGAGGGCATTGCTAATACCTGTGCACCATGCCAACCCAGAACAGCTGAAAAAAATGGATGCTTGGAAAGCTGGAAAGATTTTTGTCCCTGGTAACACATGGCATCAATGAATTTTGCAGTAGGAAGTCTGTAGATATGGATCTTCCTGGATGCTGAATGAAGCAGAGGACAAATGACATGTCTTGGAGTTTTTGTTTCAGACTCTGAGATTCTTTTGGTATTTATCATCATTTTCAGCTGCCATTTCTAAAGATATGTCTATAAACAATGGACTTGTTAGAAAATATCTTTTCCAATGGTGGACTTAAAAACTTTGGAAGACTTTATGAAGCAAAAGTTAACAGCTTCTAAGTACAATATGAGCAAGTTAATAAACATTGTGTTAAAGGTCATAAAATTCCTTTCAGATTTATATGAGAAAACAACACATTGTATAAAAATGTAGAACACATGGCCTTTTTTCCTTTAAAAGCCTCAGCAATTTCTCTTTAATGGCAACATAATATTTGGAAATACTATCTTCTAAATAAACATGCCACTTAAGTTAACAAGAGTAACAAGAGCTACACTGCATGTTTTTCTCCTTTCTCTTTCTCCAGGACACTTTTTGGGTGTCACTCAAACTTTACCATATACTTTTCCCAGTTTATCACAGTCTGAATGTTGGGAAGCATATTTGTACCAGATCTTGGCAGATTTCACAATGTTTACAATATAGACAAACAAAGCACACACAGAAAACCATCACATTGAATTTTTACCAATGTCACAGACTTTCAACTTCTTGATTGCTGTAATTTAAGCTCAGGCTGTTGCCAAACTGTTGTGGTGTCCATGGACAGAGACGATTTTCAGATGAAACACTGCCAACAGTGACGCCATGGCACTGGACAGGGATCCGCCTGCAGGGCTCTCCTCTGCCCTCCATCCCCAGGAAGCAGCCTCTGGTGTCGGAATAGAGGGGAATCTTTTTGTAGCTCTTGCTCAGTTTACACGAGAGNGGGAAGCAGCCTCTGGTGTCAGAATAGAGGGCTCTTGCTCAGTTTACACGAGAGCCTATCCCTTCAAAAGTCAAACACAGAAAAATTCCTGAAGTTCTTTTTCCAGATAAAGCTCCCAGGTAGTCCTCTTTCTATCCTTTCATCTTGGAAAACAGACTCTGGTATTAGCCAAGTGTTGGCACTGTTTCACAGCACCTCTTCCCAGCTGGTGCTGAAGTAAAACATGGGAAGGACTGAGAGAGCTCCAGCTTTTCTCTGGATATCCTTCCTTCATTCTTAGGAGATGGCATCAGCAGTTAATATTAGACAAGCAGTTCAGAGCAGACTTCTATTTGCAGCTCGGCAGTGATTCATCTCCCATTCAAATGGAATAACAGATTGATGGGGCTGGGAGGGAAACACACAGCGTTTCAGAACAGGTGCTATGGGATGGCTGTAACCTAAATATAGGATTTAAATATTTGAAAGGCTCCTAAGTAACTATTTTTCTTTTTAAAAAAAAGATTTAGAGGTAAAATCTGGGCTCTGACCAAGGTTAATATTGATGTAAGTGTAGCCATTAACAGGATGTGAACTAAAAGCTGCACAAGGTACAGAGTATTATATTAGCCTAATGCATTTACCTCCCCGATTTTAAGATGAACTATGAATTTTATGATGCAAGTGAGAAGGAAAGCTTTTTAAATTAATAATCTATTTTAAAATGCACTTTGTGTTAAGATCCAGATAATTCTGCAAAGAAATTATAAAAAAGTTAGATAAGATCTACTTTACTGCTGACATGTTCTTATCTAAAGATGTCTGCCTTTATTTCAACACAAGTACTTCAAGTTGGGAAGATGTCAATTTCCATGTAGCAGGCTCCATTATGAAAAAGAAAATACATGGAGAGATCAGATGAAGAAACTCCCCTGTTGTCATGGTGACAGCAATTAGCAGCAGTTAGAACAGCAGACAATGGATTTAATGGTTTGGTCTAATAGTGACTTAATTACTTAGCAGCCTAGTTTGTCTATCAGCATTTCAATACACAGGAATAATTCAGTGCTGTGCTCCCACTACATGATGCCTTCGCTTAGCATTTTGAGTCTATTACAAGCAGAATTGCAGTAGCATCATTACCATAAATATTTTTGATTTCATACGTGCTGGGCAGGCCAAGGTAAATGGCCTTCTGTAGCGATCTCACTTGAGCACCTCCCGTCACACAGCAGAGAGCCTGCTAAGCAGGAGAGAGCAGTGCTCATCGCACTGTGAGGGTAAAAAATAACCTGGATTCCACTGCAATTGTATCTGCTTTAAAATGGGTGGAGAATTTCAAGCTAGGCCAGTCAAGGGTATACATCATGGCATGTGTCAGGAATACATTTTCTTTTGTACAAACACCGAATGCCCTTCCTTTCTCCTCCTTGTTATTCCTTCAGGCTGCAGAAATGAAAAATAACTTCACATCAGCTCTCAAGCTGATAAACTGGGTTGAGACTGCTGTTTCCCATCAGTGGAATCAGCTCAAATTGGAGACCATGAAGCAGTGGTTTGCCACAGCTCACGTCTGCCACATGGGAGTGAGAGCTTCAACACTGTCCTGTCCATTGCTGGTAAGTTCTATGTGCTGCCAGTGGCTTGGGACAGACTTGTAAAGAGTCTAAACTGCTTAGGTTGGCATTGCTGTCTCTTCTAGGTTTGGGATTTTTTCAGTGACTAACAGAATATCCTGGGTTGTGTAGACCAGGTAAATTTATATTAGCACAAGAAATGTGTCTTATTGCAAACACAGTGAAAATCTACAAAATGAGTAAGTCACATAGATGTGAGGTTTTTTCTAACCCAAACACAACTAAACTACAATGTGAAAAACAGAAGGGGCAAGACTTGTTTGGGCCTTATCACGTGGCAGAAATTTGAAATGCTGTCCCTGGCAGGAAGAAGATATAACAAAGCTTGCTTAGGAACACTGAACATATTCAAAGTTCAATATTATATCCTTCTGAGCCTTCCCAAATACTGGATTTACTCCCATGTTCCATAGTTTGTCAGCCAGCACAGTCATTTTTGTGTTTATGAAGAAGGATGACCATGACACTGATACAGCTGGAAAGTAATCCGGCAAAAAGAAAGGCTGTTTCTAGCCAAATCAGTTACATATCTTTCTCTGCAGAGAGAACTGTTTCAGCAAAATAGGGCATAATACAGAGAAAGAACAAGGAGCTGACAAAAAATCAAGCAGAAGTGCTCGCTTCAGCACTGCCACATCAAAATGTTCATTGAGTAACCTCAGATTTCATTTCTTGTCAGATTTTTCCTTTTTGTTTAGGTGCCCTTTTCACCCTCATTTAACAGTGGAGGAGCTACCTGCCTTTGGCCACATTTAAAGCAAACACTGAATGATACTGTTAGCCTCTGCTTTTTTCTCTTTACATTTTGAGAGTTCTTTTGTTTTGAGAGTCTTGGAATTATTCAACTACCTTTTAACAGTTTGGTATTAAGTCTATATTGATTAAAAGTTGGACAGTACTGTAAATAAAACAAATTACAGTGCTCAGCAAACTTGATTTTCCTTTTCTCAGCCAAAGGAATGTGAAGGTCTCCAAGCCTTGTTAAAGCGAAATGTTAATGTCTTGCATCTCTTGAATTTAGTGATTATCTTGGCACATCCTATTCTCCGTGTCTTAGGTGATCTTCCTTTAAGCCCTGAAGGACTTTACTTTTCAAGCCCAAATCCATCTGGAATCTGAGTTTGCATTATTGTCACTGCTATGTCATGGTACGGGGCTGGGAACCAGGCGCAGCTACACCACCCGAAAATTCTTCAGTCATGATTTAAGAAACATGACTAATAGCTAATAGTCATGTCCTTTGCTCAGATGGATTATCCTGTGCCCAAAGGTGATTTGCCATTTTCGGGAAATCCAGGGTAAGTAAGTGAAGGACAAGCCAGATTTGCTGATAAGGGTGTGCAGGAATGTTCAGAAGGTGTAAAGTCTGTGCCCCAGGAGTACTCGTGAACAGTATAAAGGAAAGCAGAGGATCTGGCCTAACTTGATGATTTTAACTTGTACTTTTCACATATTGCACATGCATTTATAATGAAGTATTGTACGATGAAGTATTTTTTGCCAGCTCCATGAGTGGAGTAACCTCACAAGAAAAAAATATAGACATGATATATCAGAAAAATTTTAAAATGTGCTGCTGTCAAATGCTTATATTCTGTTCAAGAGACAGTTTGCACTGTGAGTATATGCAATTCATTCCACAATGTTTTCACTGCCTTAAGAGAGAAATCATACTCACTTTCCCAGTGTGTTCATTTTATTTGAGATTTAACATCACCTAACAACAGAAATCATCCCCTTTGCCATATATGGATGGACTTTTTATTGTTAACATGATGAAGCCATTGTTAAATTATTGAAATTAGTAGGATTTTTGCAGTAAAAGAAAGAGGACTGGAACTCTTGTCCCTTTGGCTAAGGAATTGTTCCAAATCATAATGCAGGACTGACTTCTTTTATCATGGCTTTACCTCTGTCAAGGTAGTTTTTTTCCTTTATATCGAAAAATCAAGTTCTGAGTTAATAAAGTCTTGTATATACTGAGCTCTTGTACTCTGAGATGGGTAAGGGATAACAAGAATCTTTTTCTGTTAATACAGATATGAAATTTCTTTCCTGCAAATGCAAAGGTGAAGACATCATATTTGCCTCTCCAATTAAATGTCAGATACTCAACTCAGTAAAGTTATTTTATATTACTGAAATATCTGATCAGACTCTTCAGCCCAGTGGGAAAAAGAGTTCCTGGAGTGAAGAGCATCAGGTGGGTTTCCTTGGTGTTAATACCAATGTACGGAAACTGACTTTGCTTTAATCTGCGATCTTTTAGTATTGCGGTAATGTAACAGAAAAAGCGAGGGGAACCTAAGGGTCATAAATGTGAATAGTTCTAATTTACGCAGTCTGAGAAAACAGTCTGTGTAATTGCAAATAGTACAATTCTTAAAATTCACAGAGTGAAAGAGTCTCTTGTGAGAAAAAAATAAGTTCAAATAAAAGCTCCAGGAGAGTTTCCTTACTCTATAAGGTTCTGTCTTCATGGTAAAATTCAGAGAGATACTGAGCAAGAAGAAACAAGAGTTAATATTAGATCCCTGTGTAGTTACATTGCAATGCTGTGCCAATTATTACGGGCATAACATTGCCCTGCCATAATGACAAAGCTTCTTATACCAGAAAGAAACTTCATGTTTCCATGCAACCTGGATTACTGCATGACACAGAGTTTGTCAGATAGGTATGGCACCACTACCTGCCAGTCCTCCTATACTCCATTTTTCTGAAGGATCAATCAGGATTATTTTCTAAAAGTTTTTTAACACTTTCCAACAAGAAGGCACTGAGGTCAGAAAATTCCCTTAAAGAGGCAATGTTAAAGGCATAACAAGAAATCTGTCCCAGTGGAAAGCAGAGAGGTCTGGTATAACAGGAACTCTTTAATGCCATAGAAATTGAAAAGAAATCAGTAAAAACCATGACTGTTAAAAATTACATAACATGGTGTGAAGAACCAAAATCAGGATGACTACAAAATAACATGAATTAGAACTAGACTAAGGTTTTATAAATATATACGTAGCAAGAGGAAAACTAAAAAGAAAGAAGAGCAAATAAGAGATGAGAGGGAAACCTGCATTTTTCTTTGGTCTTTACAAAAAGTTAGTAACAGTCACCAACAACTTAGGAGAGTTTTAACCAGAGAACAAGGGTTTAGACTATATAAAGTGAAAGAATGTCTTAAAGAATATTTATATAAATTTGGTTACACAAATTTCTAGGAAATAATGAAATTAATCTTAAACTACTGTGAACTAGAAGATCATATTTAAGATTTCCAGCAAGTGAATAAAAGCAAATATAATACTTGTTTCCAAAAGAGAGAGAAAGGACATTAAGGGGAAGCCAGGCTAACTCAGATTTATGCAAGGATAGTAGAATAAATAATTTAAATAATCTAATTTAAATAGAATGAATTATTTAAACCTACATTGTTTAAACCTACAGAATACTAATGTAAGGGGAAACAGCCAATATGGCTTTGTCAGGAGCAAGCAAATCTGTTTTCTGTTTTTGACAGGGTAATCATCCCAATAGACAGGGTAGCAGGAGAAGATATTATACATCTTGACTCTTGTGCCAACGTTGCAAGTAAAATAAGTAAATAGACCTAAGAATATGGGGGAAAAAAATCATTCTCAAAATGAATCAGTGATTCACTCTCCAAACAGCGGGCATTTGAAAGGGCATGCTCTTCAGAACCACCCTACATCTATTGCTTCTCAAAATTTTAATTAATAACTTTGATGGCTGCCAGGGAGCATAGTGCACAATTTGTGAATGGTTCCTATATAGGAGGAGTTGGAATTCTTTTGGAAGATGGGATTTGACAAAGGCAAATGATAGAGGGTTCTCTGGAATCAAGAAGACATACAGAAACCATTGAAAGGGACATACTATGCTCAGCAACGAAACATTCAATGAACAAAGTGAGAAATGATGACCTGGCAAGATGGACCACAGGCCAAAAATGTGCAAATAGCGCCATGCTGCTACAAAATCACACAAACACTTGTTTGGGCATGGTGACAGAGTAGTTTCATGGAAGTCGGAAAAATGAGTCACTCTCCTGTGCTTGGTATGTTTGAGATCTTAGGTGGAATATCCTATCTGCTTTTGGGGACCATGCCTTAGAAAGTTTGCAAGCTCTATTGAGACATTTTAAATAACTGATGTTTAGAAAATCTAAATTATTAGAAGAAGCTGAAGGAATTGGATATGGTTAGTCAAGAAAGAGGAAAAAATAAAAGACTGAAGGAAACATAATAGTCTTCAAATACGTAAATGACTTTTAGAGAAAGCTGTTCTTTGTTTGACATAGGAAGAAAAAAATATAATCATCTTACCCTGCAGCAAAGGTTATTTACCTCAGATATTAAGAGGATTTTAAGAGCAGGTTGGAGGAAATTGGGTCACATTTGGGCCAAGTGTTTAAGTAGTCCGTGGAGACAGAAAATGAATAACCTCTATTTTTCTGCATCTATTGTAATGTAAAGCCCATCTGAGCTTTGTGAGAAAAATCCATTGACTTTCCTATAACCAGTCACTGCCTAATGTTAATACAGCTCCTCTCACAGCAGTGAACCCTCCTCCCTGGTGGAAGTCAGATGTGCAAAACATTAACAAAATATGAATATCACAAGAGGTCTTAGAGACACAGGAGAAATACCACCTATTGTGGGATTCTCTGGTTTTGATGAGGTGACCCACAGAGTACCTCTGCTGTTTTTGAGATGTCTGCCAGCCTTGATTTCAGCTTTGGCCTCACCACTGTTAGTGTTTTATTAAAAAGTGAATAATGCAGCTATTTTCAAGCTAGTAATGACAAATTCTTAGAGATGCAAAAAAGCTCCATAGGAGTTGCAGGCTTTTCTGTCATTTCCAGTTTTTTTTCTCTGGACTCGTTCAGCTGAGTGTTGTCTGTTTAGGCAATTATTGCCCACAGTAAGAATTTCTCTCTCACTTAACAAAATCAGGAGCTCTGTGTTTCTTGCATTGCTATTTTCATGCTGGTTATAACTGATTTATCAAAAATATCCTAAGTTTATTTCCAGTATGTGATACAGTTATCTCAGGATGTGTTCAGGTCAGAAAACTAGACTCTGTTGGTTTTTTTTTAACTTAGGAGAACAAACATTGCAGCAGAAGGAACTCTTTTCCTTATGGTTAACTCTGCCGCTCCGAGTTACTGGAGTGCAGAACTGGTGCAAAATCCAAATGCACCCTTATATTTAGTTTAATGTTCACAGTAACAGCCGGCAGCCTGCTTATCACTTTTAAACTGAATAATTTATTTTAGACCACAATCTGTGGTCTTATCACTGTCACCATGTTGACAGTATATCTGTCTTAAATCTCACCTACATGTTCTTAACAGCGTTACCTGGCTGCAAGGTCTTGGCCAGCTGCTGAGTGTCAGTACCAGAGGTGACAGCTTCTCTGCAGCTGCACAAGCTCCTCGTGTACAGCTGTTTTCCTCTCTCTCTCGGGGTGCACAGCAACACGGCTGTGGTGTGGAAGGAGGGATGGCTGAGCAGCTTCCACGTGATGGTTTTGTCAGGATTGTGCTGTCACCTGAGGGCAGGGTCCCTTAGCAGGGGCGTTTCACGCTGTGCTGCCAAAAGCTTGTTGTCCTACCGAATAAGATATTGTGATCCAGAATGGATCCAGAACAGTGTCCAGGCACCTGACCTGGGTGCACATTTACACCTTCTTCACTAGGTAAAGATCCCTAGCACCAAGGTCTCTTTGGGGTTGCTGTCTAACAGACTATTACAGAGAATTTACTTTTTTTCCTCTTTCCAGTACAGCCAAGTTCTCAGGACATTCACCCGGAAAGCAGAAGAGCTTGATTCACCTCCTTCCACAGCTGGAGGGGGTTCAAACCCATACTTCCACTCCTCAGAGATGGGCACCTGTCCTTCAACACTCATCTGCACTGGTGGGGAAACCCCTACCATCATCCCTCGAAACCTGCAGCCAAATAGCCCAAAGGAGGTGGAAGAGGAGCCTAATCCTGCAGGCCAGCACATAGAAGCACACCTGTGAGGGAAGGGCAGGCAGCAACTGTCTGCATTATTTTCTCTCTATGCAATGACAAGTAATATAAAGTATATAAGCAAGATTAAATGGTGCTTGAAGGCAGACAGAGCCATCTCTGAGAGCCCAGTCGGGTGAACTTGAGGTAGTGCAGCCGGTGAGACTGGGACGGCAGCTCCAGGAAAAGCCACACTGCTCTGGGGAAGGGGGGAAGAGGGGAGAAGTAATCCAGGGTAGGCACCTAGAGGATGACACAAACCGGGGGAGAGGGAGGACTTGATGAAGACTTCTCTACTTGACCTTATTTTATTACCTTCTTTCGCTGGTTTTAGTTATAGGTGTCCCCACTTTTATGCTGCTGTGACAAACATTTCAGAATCGTCTTTAATAAACACAGGAGTAATCCAGCTGAAACAGTGTAGCTATTCAAATGCTTAAAATAAAGTATATGATTCCTGAATCAAGACTTTAATAAGTTAATTAAATTTTGTAATTATAATGGTTTTTATAAAGGCAGCATCCTTATTTCCTAATGTTAACCATAAATATGCAAAAAAAAAAACATTAACAAACTTTCCATCATAAGTAATTAATGAGCTCTGTTTTCAACACAAAAATGTTTTTCATGGAAACACTGTTTGAAGTTTATTCAGTAATGCTTTTAAATAATTCTTTGGTATATTAGTATTTTTCCTCCTCTTTTATTTTTGATATGACCATAACGGAGAGACTAAAATAACATTTAGCTTAGAACCATGTCTTTATATATGTTCCAATTGTTCCCATTATTACAGCTGACAGAGATAAAGTGGCATCTGAAGTGTATATACAGTATATACAAAAGAGTCTCCGAGATGAAGATTCTGTGATCCTTAAATACTTTCCAAATGTCTCCAAAGGGATTTAACTTCAATAAAGAAATTTAACAGAGAAAAGCAATTTCTGATTACACAGATCTCTTATTTGCCATTTAGCAGGGTTTAAATTGAATCACTGACCTAAAATATTAATTTTGAAAATGACTTGTAAAAAAATTCAGAAAAGTTGTTGATGCTTTTAGTTTTGTTCTCTGAAGACAGCTGAATGACACAAAAATGTATCTAGCATTGTCTGCTCGTTCTAAATAATCCCTTTTAGTAGGATTAGTCACAGTATTCAATTAAGAGAAGGAGCAATTAATTATATTCTTGTGAAATGAAGAAGAGAAGAATCTTTAAAATGGTCTTTCCTACTCACCTTCTGCATTTAAAATAGAAAATTGCAGTATGTATTTTTCAGCTATGGAAAAACTTTCAGTCTTCAATTTAAACAAAAGCAGTGTGAATGAGCAGTACATGACACAAAATTAATTTGGATTGACTTTTTGGTAGGGTAGAGGAATGTATTGCCAAAATGAAAAGGATGCTTGATTTAAAACAATCCATGTTAAAATAATCCATGAAGCAAGGCTTTGCTGCTGCAAAGAGCTGTCAGTGGTTTTGGTAAAGCACTTGTGCTCAACCCAAACAATACTTTTTTTTTTGTTTGTTTTCCCAATGATTTGTTTGGATGTCTGAAAAATTGAAAGTGGTCCTACTTTTCCTCATCACCATGGCATGATTTTGGTTAGTATGATAATGATATAATGTTCATTAAAGCCGTTAAGAGGTTTTTCTACCTTTTGTTACAAGGCTTGCATAACAGCTAAAGAGATCTAAATATTCCTCTGTGGAAAAAATAGCATGAGGATAAACTTCTGGAAGAAACAACAGTAGGTAGAAAGCTACAAAGGAGAGCAGTGAAATAATAAGGAGGTATCACCAACTCTTTGATAAACTTGGAGAAAATGACCACAGATTATTAAAAGAGACTGCAGGGGCAGTGGGGGCAGAAAACACAATATTGAGAAACCACAATTTTCCATATGTAGGTTGTGTAAATGGTACAACAGGGGCACAAAGTCTCTTGAAAAGATTAATCTGAGAACCCCCAAAAGGGAAAAACTCTTATTAGTCTGAAACGGTGCATCAGGCCCACATCAATAAGTAATTGTGCAAGAACCACATCCTCTCACTAAATTTAATGTGACTGTAATTGAACCATCTGCTAGGAACAAAAATGCTTTAAAGAATTCACTAAATAAAAGTTTACTAGCAGAGAGAAAGAAACTCTTAAGGAAAATTGGAAGGGAAACCCAAAAGGGTAAAATGCAGGTAGAGGAGTGTGAAAGTAGTGAAGGACTCAAGGCCGAATGCTCAGTGTATGTGTACGGCACCTATATAAAGGCTGCTCTTCAAAAGATACCAACTTATAATTACAAAGGAAATTACTAGGCCAATGATAAAGCTTGCTGGTGACAGAGTTATTTAGAGTTACTGGCTGCAAGGAGCTGCAAGAAAAATTCTCACATGAAACTAATGACTAGGTGCAAAATCTCAGAAAATTATTTATGGATAAATGCCAGGTTTTGTGCATAGAAAAAAAAAATAACTAAGGGTACAGACACAGTGGTGCCCTCTGTTCTTGTTCAAGAAAGCTGTTGAACTCATCATAGGACACATTTTCATTGCATTAAAAGTATTAGATGAGTGTTCAAATCTGGTCAAAAAAGTATTCAAATATGAAGAACAAAAATTAAAATGCAGAAGAATGGTAGAAGATAAATACTTGATGCATACATATCTTGAATACTTCATGAAATTCAGGTTTTCTCCATCTCTGGAAGGATATAGGTGAACCAGTAAAGGTCTTTATAATAATCAAAGGTACAAACTGATTATGTATGAGGACAGATTAATGGGCTATGACTCTTTATCTAATTAAATAGAGTGTCATCACAAAAATGTCTTAAAGGAAGTGTATAATTCATACTGCTCCTGAGGGAGATAGCATCCCTGAATCCACAAACTATATCAAATTAGTGAATTAAGAGTAAATTTCTGTGCTTTATTGCAACAGGAGAACCACAGGGAAAGATTTAAAACAGAAAAAAAAAATAATATACATACAATTAAATTGCAAGTTAGTTTGACATGTGAATTTGTGTAATCAGAAGTACAAGTGAGTCCAAGAAAGTATCCATGGAGGACAGATCCATCCCTGGATATCAGATACAGCTCTTAGGCTGCCGACCTCAGGAGGCAAAGGGAGAGAGCATCACTATTCTTCCCTTCTTTTTTTCCTGTACCTCTGGTGCTGGCTGCTGCCACAGCCCCATGCTGGCTCTGGCCCAGAATAAGATTCCTCTGTCCTGATACTGTTTTCACCATCTGCAAGTTTCTGTATTTATTGCCATCTAGGACGAAGCTACTTTTCATTTAAAGTACCAGTCATTATGACAAATGCACTTTCAAGTATCTGGACCCTTGTTTCATAGTGTCTGGATGGTGGAAAATCACCTTAAAATATGTTGAATTGCTGGTGAAAATTGTTCTAGGGATAGCACTGAAGGACCAGGAAGACCTTATAGTAGTCTTTCAATAATTAAACGGGCCTTGAAAGAAAGATGGAGAAGGACTTTTTAAACTTAAATAGGATAGATTTATACAAGATAATGAACAAATGTTTTATGATGAGGATGGTGAGGCACTGGAACAGGTTGTCCAGAGAAGTTCTGGATGTCCTCTCCCTGGAAGTGTTCAAGGCCAGGTCAGCTGGGTCTCTGAGCAACCTTGTCTAGTGGAAGGTGTCCCTGTCCATGGTGGGGGGATTGGAAGTAGCTGATCTTCAGGTTCCTTCCAACCCAAACTATCCTATGATTCTCTGAAATATCATCTCCAGTGCCTTCGACAGTATGAGAGGAGTTACAGGAGAATCAGATCTGAACTGTTTCCACTGGAGGGGAGGGAAGCAGGTTCATGTCACTGCTGGGCTGCAGTCAGGCCCTCAGTGTTTGTGCCTCACTGCCAGCTCAGCTCCATCTCTGAAGCAGCACCTGTGCTGCACAGTGGAACTTGCTCAGTTTAAACAATTTCAATAGACAAGGACTTTGATGTCAAGAAAAACAAACAAATGGGTTTTTTGTGAGCTGCCTGTTTTAGGTGAATGTGCCTTAATGGTGGTCTTGGAGCCTCACAGGCTCGGCTTTGATTAAAAACAGCCATGTGCAGTAATTCACATGATAATCAGTGATTTCTGGACATTGTGATGTTGCCCCATGCAAATGTTCTGTTTCCTAGATTTATGTAATTTTTTAAATGGAATACATCACGCACAGCTTTTAAAGTTACCTGACAAATTTATCTTGACAACACTAATGTTTTGTTCAGTGTGAGATTGTATTAATAAACTGTAATTTCCTAAATGATACTTGATGTGTTTTTAATTAAAAAGGCCATAATATTTCAGTATCAACACCTCAACTACTGCTAGAAGGCCTAAGCTTTTGGAATTTATTTCTGTTGATCTCAGGTTAGTGAAACCTACAGGCAGTGCAGTCGAATAACTGAATGTTAAAACATCCTATTTCTCCAAAGCTTGCCTTTTGATCCTCACATTGCCACTGAGACTCTGAATGCATCATTCATTGCAGTGTTTTCCTATGACAGCTGGACTGCATGCCGTTATTCTTTTAATTGTAAAGTGCCTCTTTTTCTGAGGCAAAATGGATCTGATGGTGAATGGCTGCCCTGACAGGCACTTAGAGGCTGCACATACAGAGCTTCTGCTAGCATTTTCAAAACTTATGTTTCTAGAAAGAATCAAGTCTGCACTTCATTTATTTTTCCTTGAAAGACACATTATTGCTCTGTGGAAGCCAGCATTTCAAAAGCCTAACCAAAATGAGACTCGTCATTGTAACCTGAAGTGGTATGTGTAGAAATATCTGCTCGATCTAGCACAGGCGCTTTCACTGAGGTAAATATAAGGTTGGATAATTATCATTAATTCTATTGCTTTTTGTTTTCAGTGTCTTTAATATGTGCCCTTTCCTTTCCAGCACTATTAAAGGGTTTATTTCTCATTTAACATTGCCTTGATGTAGCAGAACCTTTGCTGGAGTCCCTGCTGTGCACCAAGACCTAATCGACCTTGATGTTTGTTGTGAACTGCTCCAAAGCTGCTCAGCCTGAGAGCAGGAGCTAACCTGCAGCACTGTCATTCTGCAAACTCCTGCCAAAGTCTGAGACCAATTGCCCTTTCTGAGGCAAAAATTTTTATTGAAATGAGAGTGAAATTAAAACTGGGTTCTGGCTCAAGGGAAATTGTACTGCTTGAGTTTCAGCATCCTACTGATGAGGTGTTCTCCATATCTCGCATTTGTCTGCCGGGGGGTGGGTATCAAACTGGAGATTATCTAATTATTTGCTTCATTTATATGTGTTTGTTACTGGGAAGACATAGACAAACGCTAGTTGACCAAGGGTCTTTCACCCATATGTTGATTCCACATTCGAGGTTGCTTTGCCGTTGACCAAGTCGTAGCCATTCATTGAGAAAAGAAGATCATTTTGTTATTTGTTGCCAGCCCAACAGATGTCTGTTGTTTCAACATTTCTAAGAATTTAGAATTCTTAGATTTTTAAAATTTTATTTTAAAATTTTATTTTAAAATTTTATTTTAAAATTCTTATTTTAAAGACACAATGCTGTGTCTTTAAAATACGTCAGCGTGGTAGGGACTCTTTAGAGTTAAAGTTAGCACAATGTCAGAGATGATAAAGGTGGTACAACCACACATAGCACAACAGAAGATAAATGATGTATTCCTGTGGTGCAAACCACCGGCTCCCAGTGTGTCAGAGCCAGTCCCTGTCCCTATACTCTGTATTCATTAGCGCCTCAAGGGATTATTCACCTTATCTGTTCTGTTCTAGTGATACACCATTTTTCAACTGGAAGAGAGGCGCATGCAAGTGATAAAAGAGATGGCTCACATCTTGAGAGTAGGAGGCCAGATAATGATATATGTGTGGGCAATGGAGCAAAAATGGGGAAGATTTGAAAAGCAAGACAACTTTGTTCCTTAGAAACCTTCACCTCCTTCCTGCTCCTCAAGTGAGCCTTGCTCACATGAAGTACAAAAATCAATTCTTCACAAGGACAAAGAACTGGCTTTGAAACAGCCCTGTCATAAGCTGGATGGGACTTCAGAGCTATGCAGGACAGTAAGGAGCTCATCCTGCCGAGGGGAGAAAAAAGCACTGTGCACAGTGTCAGAGAAATCTCTGAGATGGTCTCTGTTCTCAAGATCACTCGGCTCAGTATTAGATTTAGGCGATCAATGGCTCCAAGAAGGGCTTGTTAGTTATGGCAATTACAGTGTTGAGCTGAATGAATTAAAAAGGGGAGAAAAAGTTGAAAAAAACCCAGAGATATTGGCTTTCTGAAACATGCTTCTCACTTTTTCTACATTGCAAACTGAGTTTTTAAAATACAACAACTTTTGAAGTGGCTGTTAAACCTGTGCTGCCCATGTCACCATGCTGCTCAAAGGCTTTCAGAAGTTGCTATCTAGAATTAGGGCAAGCAACTGTACAGCTCCCTACGGCTGCAGGTAGTCATCGTGGTTGCAGCAGAGAGTATTTACCTAACCTGATTTCACGTCAGAAAGAATTAGCTGTCAGACAACAACTCAAAATAGACCATCACCCAAACCAAGGAGCTTTCTTGCTAACCTCAGAGCAAAAGCAGAGTAGGCAGAAAAAAGTCCGTGGGAGTGCCCTGACCATGCACAGCTGACAGCAGACAGGTCCTGGTGGGGCCTGACGGAGGTATTGCCACCTTTTTAAAGACAAGAAACTGGCCAAGCTGATAGAGCATCATATTCCTGAGCTACAGATTACTCATTTGTACTTTGACCACACCAACTGGTACATGATCACAGAAAAGACTAAAGGGTGGAAGTTCTAGGGAAAATTCCCTTATTGAAGTGCACACGGAATACTTAAAGGTTTTCTTTCTTTTGAAAGCTCAGTGCCTTTGAAAATCTTTCCTGAAATTTTTATAGCCTTGGGTTTGTTTTGGGGAGAAGGGCATGTATGAGGAAAGGACTGCTTTGAAATTCTCAGGTTCTGTGACTTTGTTTTCTTTGATTTCATTCTTAAAATACCCCTTTATTGAAAGTTTTTCCTAGAGGTTTTATTTCAGGCTGAGCGCATTTTAGCACACTGATCCCTTTTCATAAACAGCTGCCAGCTGCGTTTTGTTGCTTGAAAATAGGTAAAATACAGTTGGAAGGTGATTGCTGGATTATTTTTTATGTGTGCATCAAAAGTCTTTGTTGTTCATTTATTACTATATAATCATTCATGTCAAATTTTTATTTTAAAATTTATTGTACTCTGCCACTTGATGTAGCATAACGTGGGAAGTAATTGAAAGATACACCATTTTATTACAGTTCCACTTTGTCAGCCCATATGATATTCCCAGTCATACGAGACAGACTGCCTTTTATGAGAATTACTGGGTGTGCAGAGCCCTCATGGCAGAGGCAGTAACTCATGACACTGTCACATTCCAGAGATCTTTTCACTGCCTTGTGGCAGCCACAGCCAAGGAAGCAAAGAGATATTTGCCTCCCTGTATGCCACTACATGACCCCCTCAAAAACATAGTTTTAAAAGGGGGCTTCATGTTTTAAGGATTGCTCTTTTGCCCTGCCTGTAAAATTAGAAGTCAGAAGGATTTAGTAACTCATTTAAATCTGTACGGTGAATGAACACAGCACAGAAAAGTGTTCCAGCGACTGCAAGTCAACTGAGATAATATTTATTAACATAATGCTTTTATCTGCATTCACCTTTTGCAAAGAAGATCAGATTCATTACCTGATTTTTATAGATAAAGAAATGGAAACAATTTACTGTTAAAGGTTGCAATGTAAAGTAAATATTTGGAAGCAAAATGCACAATAATCCCAAACAACACAGTTGCTTTGATGATGTTTATTTATTAATGTCTGTCCATAATTTTATTCCTGCCTCTGTTTCCGTGGTTTTCTGAAGCAGCAAGTCAGAGATCAAACTTGTTTTCTGAGAAATAAGCCCCTGCATGTTCTTTATGTGCCTGTCAGTAGCAGATGTATACCATGTTTTCAGACCTAGCATGAAAAAGTGCAGTAATCTCTGGTTTTTAATGCAGCTTTAATTCAATTTGGATATAATATCCCTAATAACATTTCCTTTACTTCCTTCCATGGTACCATCATAGTACATCTTGTATTCTCAGGTGGAAGAGCTAGATAGGCTAATCAGTGTCCTCCATCTCTAATGATTGCCTCTGCGGTGTTCCTTTTTTCCCCCTAAATGTTAGCATCATTGTGCAAGTGAAGAAAATAATTTTCAGTCACAAAATGTTGCTGCCATTCAGCTCTGATGACACCATTCCCTTCATTTTATACAAGGATAATCCAGTCCAACTCTTTAATGGGTGGCCCATACGGGGCTTGAACAACCTTGGCATTATTTGCACCATTCTCTAAGAGCATATCCCTATTTTTCAGTGCATCTTCAGGCTGCCCACAGCAGCAGCAGCACCTAGCAGCTCTGAGCCTCCCCATCATGTCTGCTCCCCAGGTTCAATAGGCTGTTTACCCACACGGTGCACAAGAAAAATGCCTCTGATGGTAGCTGCTGGTCCTTGCCCTCGAGCACACCTGACACTTAGTTTTCTCCTGGAAAAACACAGGAATTTTCACCGAACCCTGACTACTCCTTTTGGAAGGTTTTAGCCTGTTCCAACATTCCCTAAATGAAAGGTGCTCATCATCTCCAGTTCCTCCCTCAGGCGCAATGAGTCACCACTAGATTTCTCCTAATGCTGATAGCCCTGTATACCTGCTCCATGCCAGCTGTTTCCAAACGAGATCCATGTCACAGGGACAATACTAGCTTAGCTGGAAGGATTTTTAATCTCTGGTCAACTGGTAGCGGCTCTAAAAGCAACTCTCACCTCAAACAAGGAGTTAATGCCTTTGTTTTGGATTAAATGAACTGCAAAGGGCCACTTCTTCTGTAGGGAAGTTCTGCCTAAGGCATGGGTTAGACCTGCTTCCAGGTGGGACGGCTTGCACTCACAATGGCTGCCTCTGGGCTTCTTGGGATCAGACTAAATTCAGACTCTTGCAAAAGAAACTGTTCCCAGACACGGCCTTCGAAGTGGAAAAAAAGTAAAAATACGTATTTGTTTGAAAAGCTTATGTATTAATAAATCCTCACATTTATGCATGTCAGAAATGTTATAAAGCTATAAGCTCTATTTGAAATTCTTGTTTTGATTAGGATGCCAGTAGCAAAACCAGGACTGAGTGCATTCCTTCATTTCTGCAACACAGTCTGCATTTGCAGTCCGCAAGGTAGGCACTACCTTGTGCCAAGGGATATAGCAGGGAAATGCTCCACACTTCTGAGCAGCACTTGATCCCAATTTGTTTTCCTCTCGCACTCTTTGCTGTTCTGAGCTGGATTCTAGAATAGACAGGTACAATTTTTCTGGCTTTGTTTAGGCAGCAAGTCAGTAGATCTGTACATAAGTCTAGTTTTGTGCTCCATTATTGCCTGTGGAGTTAATGGCAAGGAATAATTCCTTTAGAGGATGAACTATGGAATACACCTTGAAGACCTGTTAGAATTAGTGAGCTCGTGTTCAGCACCTGCTCATCTCTTTGCATTGCTTGTGGAAGGAGCTTGGAGAGGAGTTTAGCCTTGAACACTCAGACTGATTCATCATCTGCTCCACCTTTTCACCAGGCAGTGCTGACTACATATCCCTGTTTTGTAGAAAGGTTGCTGCTTTTTGTCTTATCTCTGCTTTACCTTACAGCATCCACCATTCTGAATTTATGGTCACTTGAGGACATACCTGTCCAAGGGACACTTTCAGAAAAGCTGTGTGACTCTAACTCTGATCTATCAATGATGATCTCCTTTACAGATACTAATATAAATAAAACTAATGTCTTCTCACTTTTTCTTATTTGCAGGTCCCAAAATATTCCCCAGTGTTGGAGATTTCTGTTTTCTCCACAGACGGTTGCTGTGCTGCTCCTAATTTCTTTTGTGGAGCTCTGGGAAATTGTCCACAGCCACCCCAGGATCACAAGCACAGCGCGGGGTCCCCTGTTCTGTGCTTGTCACATTAAGCACTGTCACACTGAGTCCCACTCAGCCCATGCAAAGGTGGCACAGGACCAGCAGCCAGTGCTGCTCACATCACTGAGACACTGTGAGCACAGCAATGTTTATCCTCCTGCAGCATAAACAGGTTTGATGAGTGTGTCTATCATAAAAGATGTTTGCCCGCTGGGTAAATGTCTTTCTTCTAATTGTCTGCTAATTGGCAAACAGCTAACCCCACTTATTATCAAAATTCTTTCTCCAGAGAAAACTCAGCCAAGAGTTTCATAAATCCTCTTCCCTCATCCTTTTTAATTTTAAAAATTGTTCCAAGTATCATTTGGTAGCTATCACCTAAGGAGGCATTCCGTTTGAGTTAATCAGCTCCTGCAAGGTTATCTGTGATCTACCTGAAAGCGCCTTAGCCAGCATCTTGCTTTCTGTCTTAATTAGCAATTACTGGCCTAAAATTGTCATTTACCATAGGCATTTGTACTGACCTCTCGAATTAAGATCATCCACAAAATTAAAACTGAAAGAAGCCTATTTGGTCACCTACTCTGTCCTCAGAAGTGCATTTATTATTCATGGTGTGTGGCAGGAAATATAAGTGTAGGGTACGATTGAGAACACCGCAGGTGACTTGTCTTTGAAATGTAAATACAGTTAATGAGTGTACCTGTCTTCCCCCAGGATCTGTCCTTGCCTGCTTTGTCATTCTGATTTTCTTTCTTTCTTCTCTTTGATGGTGCTCCCAATTTTCTTTCCTTCCTTCTCACTCAAGACTGAAATGACATTTTGCAGAAGGATTCTGAGTGGTGAAAAGCACAGGAAATAGTCCATGGATTTCTCAAAACACGTGCTTTACTAGCATGCCTTTCATATCACATTGTGGCCAGGAGTGAGCTAAGTGTTGCCTTTACAATTTGGCACAACAAATCATTTGACATGAACATACTATCACAAGTTTAAAAAAAGAACGCCAGCTTGCTTGCAGTCAAAGCCCACATTGGCAACGTTTAGCTATAGTGAAACTGTGCCATTCACTAGCTGTCACAGACTGCCAACAAAGAGCATCACATTTCATACAGCAAAGTAGATTGTCCCAGGGAAAAACCAAGAAAAATTATTTGGGGACAGACCAGGTCAACCAAGAGAGAGAGCAGCACAGTAGGTCTCCAGATCTCAGTCTTCAACTTCCCCGTGCCCAAACTTTATTCTTTATAACTGTACACAGTGGCTTGCAAAGAGGCTAAAATATACAAGAAAGTTGAACACCTACTCCATGTCTTGGGACAGAACTGGAGATAGCTCCAAGAAGGTGCCAGGACAGAGGTGGTGGCTGTGGAAACACAGATGGACAAGTGGTGTCAGTGGTGAAACTACAAGCTTGTATTAGCTGGTGCCTCACTCCTATTTAAGAGGTGCCAAACCCACCTCCACTGAAACACCATCTAAGGCTCAAATGATTGGGACAGAATTTACTAACTCCAGGATTGCTGAAATAAAGCGTATAATCTAGTTTCTTCCAGAAGTTCAGCACACACACTGTACGCAACTGTAGAAGACAGACAACTTGTTATGGGAATATTTTACTGTTAGTGGGGTCAACTTCTAGACAAGAAAAGCATCCACAGCTGTAAAAAGAAAAAAAAAAAAGGCAAAAACCTGGAGTAGGCACCAGGGGTCCTGGTTAATTTGGCCAGAAAATAATTTCAATTTTGATATTTTGATGACAGAGAAAATTCTGAGTCAATTTCTCTATGTGTTGAAGTTAATGAAAAACTATTTTAATCTAAGTCATTTTGTGAAACACAACTAATTCCTGACATGCACCTTGCATGACGGACTATTGATTAGCCTTCAGGGTACATTCAACAGTAGAGGTCAAATTCTTTTAATAACATTCCTCACAGGAATTAACACTTGGACTTCAGAGATGGGGAATAAAGTACAAATGGACTATTCACCCTGTGCACAGCTGATCTCTGCAGAGCAGAGAAAGTTTCAGCAGAAGTAGCTGCTGCCTTTAGTTTCTTGATCCCTTTTTTTAAACTGGTTTCACCTCTGGCTTTCTGTGCTAGCATGAAGCTGACTCCTCTGCAACCCCTCAGACACATTCAGCGCTTCAGTCCCACGTGGGAGGGAGCAGCTTGGAGTTTCCATTTCCAGCTAGCAGGAGGTGTCGCTGGATGAAAGCGAGGGTAATCCTCTCAGCATGCAATTCAGCAGCAATTCTAAGCAGGTCTCAAAAGATGAAATCAGCTGAAGAAATGTATCTTGTAGAGGTTGGTCCTGTGCTAGTCAGTGCTCAGGAGTCTATCTGCACTGCCTCTCCCACACGATCTGCGAGGCAGGTCTGCTGTGCCCAGTGTAGCTCCAGCACAGCACTGTTGCTGGGCCGTGTGTGTGTGCAGGCTCAGTTGGACTCGATCTTAGAGGTCTTTTCCAACCTAAATGACTCTATGATTCTGTTCCAGGCTGGAGAGGCAGCTGTGCCCACCCCAGGAGACGCTCGCTTGCCAGGCTAACAGTCTGTATTTTTGGTAAAAGGATTTGCACAGGAGTCCCATGAGGGGGAAAAAATGGCAGAAAACTCCTTTTTATTTCTGACATCCACCTGCATGAGCTCAAGGGTCCCTGCTTCCTCCAGCAAAGCCCAGCACCTCAATTCTGCATCACACTGCCTCTAAGCAAGAGCTGCAACTACCCCTAAGGGAGGGGAAGCAGCATCTAAGGCAGTGAGCCTCTAAAACGTTCCAAGAAAGCACAACGCTTACTGATCATCATCACAGAATCTCTCAAGGTGGAAGTCACCCCCAAGGATCATCAAGTCCAACTCTGTGCTCCTCACAGGACGAACTAAAACTAAACCACATGACAGAGCAATATCCAGACTTGAACTCTGACAGGCTTGGTGGCATGACCACTACCCCTGAAGCCTGTTATGGATACTAAGTCAAAATTTCCTGAAAAATTACTAGCAAGGAAAGACATGTACAGAGACTTACAGGATACTGTGCCCATGTGTTTAAATTTATGTTCTAGACTGTGGAAGACAAGAGGCAGGAATGGGATCAGCAGGGGAAATGCTGGCTCTCGGGAGGAGTGATAGCCATTTTCTCTCACAGAAATCCTGTCATTACAACATTTTTCCAGCCCTGGCTACTCTTGATTCATCTCAGGTAGAAAAGGACAAAAATGAAACTTCAACAAGAAGCAGCAAGAACACCTACACAGATTCATATCGGGGTTTCCAAGTCCTAGATAAAGCTGCTGAGGCTTTTTGAAACAGCAAGTGGCTTCTCTGGCCCCTCTCAAACCTCCAATACAGCTCCTGCCTCCCCACCCTCCACACCCTCCACAGCAACACTGCCCCTGTGCACTTCACAACCCCCTACATACATTCCTTTTCTCCCACATTAGCTTTTGGGGCTGGATTTTTTGGGACGGGGGAAGTGTTTCATCATCCTTTGAACTCACACTTTATCACACACTATACTTTAGTAGTAGGGAAATCATAAAGGCTGTTCAGCTTTTAGTAACACAAGGCTCTGGACAGAGCAGGGCAGTTTTTATGTAATTATGCCCTGTCTACAGTTGTGCCCGACTTTGTAATGAATTCCTTTCCACTATCACTGACTAATTTAATGTTTCTCCAGGATCTTTTGACAGTGAACACACTCACAATATGACAAGCTACCAGTGCTGTGATAAACATATGGAAGGAAAAAAACCTCTCATCTTCTGCTTCTTCAGGAACCCAGTTGAGCAGGAAGCAGGGCAGCACCATCTTACTGAGAATGAATCTGAACGCAAGCTGTGCATTAACACCCCACATGGAACCCTCACGTCCTTGAGAACAGCAGCAGTATTTAATTAACTTAAGCTTTAAATACTATCTAGTAATAGCCTAAATTAGCATAGTGAAGTAATAAAGGGCATGAATTCAGTAATTTGTAGAGTACCATGGTGCACAGACAGAACATGTGAAAGATTTGTGGCACAGGTACTGTTGGTTTTCTATTATGATTATCGCTATTATTATTTTGGGAGGTTGTTTTTTCACTTTTTATTGTTGCTTGTATTTGTTTGGATTTTTTTAAACTTCAGTGGCTCCCTTCAGTCTTACAGCGTGTGTGGGATACCCCATCTTTCTGAAAGATGTCTACATCAAAGCAAATGAATGCACCTAGGCAGTCACAGAGAATGGAAAACACCAATTCAGCATTTTTGTTCATATTTTCTACAATTTATTTTGCCATTTTAAAAATGGCACATATCTGTTTAAGAGATGAAAGAATATTTGTTAAAAGCTGAAACTTTGCCTTTCATTAAAAAATAGTCAAAAGAATAACCTTTAGCTGAACAGCATTATGTAGGTTGAGGTAAGCCTAAGAGTGTCAGGCAGCAAGTGGACTTGCTTTATGAAGGTATAATCCTTCTAACAAGGTGTTCTATGTGATTCACAACCAACACAAAAGTATTGCTCATCCACAATTTCAATGCAACTGCTTACAAAGAAAATAAAAAGGAAAACATTCAGTGTAAGTACACCACAGAAAGCAGTGAGGCTAAAAAAGAAGCCAGACAAACACTAAGATGTATAGACCAGCAGGCAGAACACACATGTTCAAGGTGGAACTTAGCAGAACATGGAAAAAACATCCTTTTCCTTCAGCCTTGCCCATCTGTGATTAACAAACAAAAACCAAGCACACAGCATCTGTGTTCTCTCTTCTTAATGTCAGCTTACAAATACTGCAAAGCAGCTCTGATCTTACACATCTTCCAAGGCAATGTGTTGTCTTTCTTAAAGGCCAATGCATTTTGTATGGATCTAAAGATGGATCTGCAGCTGTCAAACAACCCATCTGGTTTCTAAAGCTGAACAAACATTGTTTTATTAAATAGCAAAATAAAAATATTTGACTTAGAACTAGATCCACATGTAATCAAGTACTGACAACTAGGCATTTGCAACACCATTGGTATCTTGACGCAACATTCTGTGTATGACTTTGGGCATCAAAATTAGAACATCATGTCATCCAGCCCATCCTCCATGAACTTCTTGTAAATTGCCATAAACTTTGCAACAAATGCTTCCAGATGATAAATGGCCTTGCTGCCCAGTTGCAAGCGGTGTTCATAAAAGGCCGCCATCTGTGCAACTTCTCCTTTCAGTTGTCCATCACAGTTATTTAGAAGTTCTGTCAGGAGACCCTGAAATGGGAAAAAATGCGGCAGTATTTGAAAAATTAGGTATTTTTTGTTAAGAGGATAACCTTGGTTCTCTGAAAATAGCCAAGCATCAAACAATATTTCATTCATTAATCCAACAGAAAAGATATTCAAGAATCATTCAATGGAATAATTTATGCCTTAATAAAAGAAAATTAATTAACCTCATCTCCAAATACTATAACCTCTAGTGCATGTAGGTACAAGGCCTGAGGAGAATTCTTACCAAGACGGCAAGTTTATTAAAACCACTTACTTCTATCTTGACAGCATCAAGCACAAAGAGAAACAACATTAATAAAAAACAAGGAAAGAGTTACTTAGAATTTACGTGTCTCTGTCTGTATTTATGAACATATTTATGTGCAGACATACAAGACAACTTGACTGCAATACTTCAGTCATTACAAAACCCCAAAACGCACTATTTTAGATTAGACACAGCAAAAAAAAAAAATCATTGCAAATCCATCTCGATTAAAACAGCCAGGATTAAGTGAGAAGTCTCTAGACCATTTCAAGTTTACAAAGAGGGAGTGGGTAGAGAACATGCACCTTTTTCCTCTCAAACACAGCAATGCAGGAACCACTAACCTACTGTAAGAAAGGAAGGTTAAGAAACATCTGAGTACCAAAACCATCAGAAAGCAGAAATTAGTTCATGTGAAAAGAAATTACATCTGATGGCAAAGCAAACATTACTAGGTTAAGTTGCAAACATTATTTTTGATCTTAGTTCTACTCTAGCTGTCTTCAGCATCCTTTCATCCTGCTGAAAATAAAAGCATGCACATCTCACTTGCTTTTTTCCTTCCAAGCTGACATCTGCCTTTGAATAGTCCCACTGGTCTAGCATCCTTCAGCACACCTCTCCATAAAGACATAGCAAATATTGAACTTATAACAACAAAACTTTTACAAAAGAAAACAAGTCGTATCAAGATTGGCCCATCATATGAATCATAAAATCATTAAGGCTGTGAAAGACCACCAAGATCATTAGCTATGCTTTAATATAGTAACTGGCCTGAGAAGCCAAGGGGACTAAGAATCTCCTCCTTTATTTTTTTACTCAGCTGTGATGATGTTTTTCTTTGACCACAGAAAAAGTTTTAGTCTGTTTGAAAAGGACACAACTTTTCATCAATATTTGGATAATTTGTGACGTTTTGGTGTATTGTTTTCTTAAAAAGCTTTGGTTGCGACTGTCACAGTGTCAAAATTTTGTAACACATTAAGAGCTAGATAGTTGAATTACCTTCATTATAATCTCAGGAGGGATACAGTGTGTCAGGAGTTCATAAAGCCGTCCACGGACTTCTAAAAGCCTGTTGGAAAAACACCACAAAATATGAGAAGAATAATCCCAAAGCATATTGATGTATTTTCACAACTAGTGAAATACACTGCAGGGAAAGAGGCAATCCATGCAAAGTTTCTTTTCTGCTTTTGGTTTTGGGTGTTATTTTAAAACCAAAAGCATTGTGTTAGTCAATTTTCAAAGGCTGCATATCACCTCGTATTCAAAAGATAAGTGACACATACTGTAGTTACAATGGTCTCAGTTAACCTAGAAGCTACAAGGCTATTATAATTTGTCTCAGGATTGTTTCCCATTTAATTCTTCTTCATATCTAAGCCATTATTCATGCTTAAGACTAGTGAGGAGATACAAACAATTTATTAGAGCCAGAGAGCTCCTTTATGCTGTTTTTCTGTCTTCATTGTTTACAAGAAGGCATAAGACAATTGGGTGGCAGAACTGACATAATTAGCCAATGCTCAGCTTTTGATAACAGGAGGTCAGATGCTACAAGCATTTAAATTAAGTGACATCTCATACAAGTAATACATGGAACAGACTAAAAGGACCAGACTGTGGATATGACACTGAGGTGAACACAGGGGTCATCTCCTGATGTGCTTAAAAAAAGCAATCATTTCTCACTTCCAGTTCTTCTACAAAGGTGCATTATGCTAAAGATGCTCAAAGAGAAACTTTAAGTAAAACAAACAAACAAACCAAAACAACCACACCCACCTGCCATCTCACCAGAAAAAAAAAAAAAAAAAAAAAGACAGGAAACACAGCATGCAATAAAGCCTATGGGCACTTCAGATTATTAAGCTTCAACAGAGAAAAGCAACAGTTCTTCAGTTCCTGATACTCATTCAGCCTTTTCTGCCAATTTTAAAGCTCAGTTCCTCTGGCTGCGAAGTACCCAGCTCCAGTAGAAATAACAGAAAATTACACATAACTGAAGATATCACAATTTTGAATACCACCTTTATTTTTTAGGTTGTAGAGTACACGAAAAACATAATGTATAGCTTTCAACATGAGCATTTGCCTACCTTTGTGGCGTCTGTTGACCAACAATAGCATTTGCAGTTTCTCTCAAATATACTTCCCAGTCCATCTCGGGAATGTCTTGATCAACAGTAAAAGGATACCTACAAAATAATATCTTTTTAGAAATTACAATCAAAGCAAATTGTTACCTATTTTAACAAGGCCTTAGAAGCAAGGTCATCTATGTGTCTGACACTATAATTTACATTAATTTTTGCAGCAACTTACTGTTGTACTCTGCAGGACTCACACATAAGTAGCGCCTTCCGAAGATTCCTGCCAGATTTCTCTGCAATCCTTTGAGCCAGTTCCTGAGGAAGAGTCAGGCCTTCTTTCTTACACACACTGGACAAGACATGGCAGATCTAGACAGAAAACAGATAGCAGGGAGTGCAGCACTTAGCAAACTGTTCAGCACCTACAGATTGTCCTGTTAGAAAGATTTCTGGACTAGAGATGGACCAGTCTTTCATAAGCCATGCTTGGTGAACCATCCACCACAAAGGAAAACTAGGCCATTATGTAAGAATAAAATAAAAGTCCACAGAAAGAACTTATTAGATAAGAATTTTTAAGTAACTTATTTTTGCTTCTGTTTCCACATACATCTTCAATGCTGGGAGCAGGCACTCGTACAGCCAGGCATCTGCTTTGAATGGGTCCTATAATTTTTGACATTGAGTTGCAGCACAGGATCAATCTGCAGGTCGCCATGTACTTCTCCATTGTTCTTCGTAAAGCATGCTGAGCATCTTTAGTGAGTTTGTCAACTTCCGTTAATAGCACCACTGGAAAAAGGATTAAACGCAGTGGGGTTTTGTATAAATATCAAATCTTTATAAGAAAAAAAAAAAACTTTTCACATACAAGCAATAATACCAAAATAAGTGATAAAACACAGAAAAAGGCAGCATGGTTCCACAGGCAGGAAAATAAAGATTATCTGCGTGCCTTTTTGACTGTACAATCTTCATGCAATATACAGGTACGAACAAAACAGTGAACTGAAATTTTGGAAAAAAATCTCACGTTTAAAAAGTATTTTGACTGGTTTCAACTGTTTTACTCACCTTTAAAATCTCGTTGAGTACTTGTCTCAAGCTGTTGGGACTGTGCCACTGTCTTCAAGAGTTCCTGAATTACCACACGGTCATTGTTTCCTGCATCACTGTACCAGGAGTTTGAATAAATCTTGTTTTAAAACAACTTTATATTGCATATAAAATACATCCTCCTTAGGTCAACTGAATGAGCAAGAATGACAAAAGAATTCAGAAGCTGCTGAGTTACAATCAAACTAATACACGTATTTTGTTGAAAGTTACCTCCTCTATAATAAAAACAACCCAAAGCTTATGCAGGCGCAACTGGATTAGTACCACTGCATTCAAACATAGTAAAACCATTGTCAAATGCTTCATTAACTCATTAAAATAGAACTTATTTTCTTCAGATGAGAAATCTAAACTTTTGCTACCTACAGTTTGAACAAGGACACACAATGTGAACCTTTTTACTAATTTTGGGAAGAACAATTAAGTCTAACCACAAAATAGGATGCCTGACTCAAAGGACTGACTCAAATGCAGGGTTTTATTCCGCAGAATCCTCCCCCGAAATTCATTTCCTCTCCCTGTTGGCCGTTCACCTCATTCCACGTTACTCAAGATGCACATGACTTCACCATGTTATAATTCAGCCAAACTTCACAGGCCATTGCACAGCACAGAGGTTTACTGTCTCGTCAGACATAAACATGACAATTGCTTGATCACTTAAAGCCTATGAATCAGGATATTAATTCTTAATCAAAACTCAGAACTTTTGTATTAAAATTGAAATAAAATTATTTTATGTTTCAAGCTCTAAGTACTCTATGCAGAGCAAGTGTTAGTAGTATGAGGTTATCAGAGCTGAAGACTGAATGGTCACACATTTGATATCACCAAAATGATGTATTCAAAACAGTGATTACCAATAAGCCTCAGCTTTTATTGGTAATTAACTGATAATTATTTGTGTCTGTATTAGAACACCAGCAGATAGTCACTAATCAATACACAGATTAGCTGCAGAATGAGTGTTCAGAGAATAACTTCTAAAAGGCAAGGCAGCATGAGCTAAGGTTTAGCAGTAACCAACACCTCCCAGTGCACAATGACATTCAGTCATTGTGATTTAAAGCAACATTATGAGGTTTCAGGTAAATACAAGTATCTGCTTTGGGTCTGGGAACTATCACCAGCAATTTCACAACTGCCAAAGAAGATGTAGATAGCTCCCATTAGAGCTTCTGTTATTTAAATCATCATCTGACCTCACTCAATTCAGGAACTACAGTATTTTGTGGTGGTCTTCCCCATGCTCTAACCACTTTATTTGGAGAGTTATAGGATAAACCTTGCTTTCTTTCAAATTCCTTAATTTTTGTACTTGTGAGAGAACTAATAATATGGAGGTGTTAGTTCCAGTAGAAGTTCTCAGTTTCAACTGAAATGAGGAAATCTGTGAATCCAGAATTGCTTCTGTTACCCAGTCCTCAACATCAGCAAGCTTATATAGCCAGTTAAACAGAACATTTCTGCCTTCAGTACACAGCAATCCAGATTTTTGTTCATTTAGAGTTGTTCAATTAAAATCCCTCTCCCTGCTCTCATATGCAGACCAAACCCATAGACTGTTACCTAACTTGCTCAGGCAACAAACCAGGCAATCAGTCCCTCATACAGCCAGGCTGAAGGTACTCACAACACGGCCAGTGGCTTACCTTTAAAGTGACACATTTTTACTGCACACTTACCTTGGGTTAACTTCAAGGTGATAATTACTTGCAATGGTGCTAATTTCAATCTTCTTTTTAGAAGGTGCCTATGTAGAAAATAAGCCCGTTAAGTTTCAGAAAATGTTCTAAAAATCTCTTACAGCTTACAACTGGCCAAGTCACAGGCAAACCAAGAGTCTCACAGATCAAAGAACTCCTGAGACACAGACTTGCTTAACTCCTACAGTCCCAGCCCCACCTCCAAAGGAAAAAAGGAGTACTGACACATCATCCAGCCTGTAAAATAGCAACAGCAATGACCATGATAGCAACACCTAGTGTGTATTACTGCCTACTCCAGTAACTCCAGAGTTTTGTCAAAGAAATCTTACTAATGCAATCAGATGTTCAATATAAGTGACACTACGTCCACCCAAAGAAAAGGTTTGGAAGCAAAACCACTGGTCAAGCCCAAAGAAGCTGTTTACTTCTGTTCTCAAAGGATTTCCACTCTATAATTTGTTTGAAGAAAACACAAGTATTTATATCACCATCGAATTTGGGTCTGAACGGTAAAGTATATTCTCTATCTCTAGCATCCAGTCTAAGTATATTATTTGATCTACCACTGTAAACTAAAAAGCAAACATTAAAAAACCTTTATCAATAAAGATTGATAATCCCTTGCTGGTTAAGTCTTCCACAGGAAGAATTTCTAATAGGTAACATAGCCTTTTAATAATGAACACTTAAAAGCCTAAGACCAGGGCAGAAAGAATTTAAATAGATTTTTTGGTTTTGCTAATGCTAAAATTGTCACTATGAAAATGAGAAAACAAGCTAAAACCTGCATATATGAAAAAACTAGTGCTAAAAATTTTTTAAATTACCCTTATTTTTACAGACAAATGAGATTATTTACATTTAATTCAGAGCTAATCTACCACAAGACTATTGTCCAAACTGAACTGTAAATAATAAACAAAAAAACCCACCCTGAACAAAAAACACCACAAGAACAGCCAACAAGGCACAGAAAACAAGAGAATCCCACATCTTGAAGGCCTAAAGAACATCTGGAAAATAATTTGTTCACATAACCAAACTAGTATGCTTTATTACATAAAAAAGGTTGAAGATACTGAGTTCAAAATAAAAAATTGATTTTTAAAACTCAAATAAATACAAAGGCCTCACAACAGAAATGTCAGTACTTCCACATTACTTCACAGTAGATGGGAGATTTATTTTTTTTACCGTTATACTCTGATGCTCAATCCTCAGCTTCTCCACTCCTGCACCATATAATTCCCGTAACAAACACATTATTCTTGTCTTTTTTCCAGCTCCTGATGGTCCATACACCAACAGATGAGGAAAGTCACCGCACTGAACCTGAACAAAAAGCAACAATATTAGTTAGCTACAACAGTATTTCCCTTATAAGGGCATTTACCCTTCCATTTTCACCCAAGTTTACATTAAACGACTTTTCCAGCTCCATCACAAAACAGCACCTAGAATTAAAACAGCTGAAATCCTTTCCTGCAGCAAAATTTCCTATAGAACACCGTATTTTTCTGAAGGCCATGTGCAACTCATTTAACTTCAAACACCTCACTGCTTGAAAAATACCCCAAGCAAACCAACAACGAAACGAACTCCTAAAACCCCATTCCAGCATTTATATGCTTCCCATGGTTACTACAGTGACAGCAGCAAGAAACACACAGGTTTGAAACAAAGTTTAAAGCAAATTCATACATATATATATATCGTTATGATATACATGCATATATATACATTTAGGAGTTTATTTCTTGAAAAGCTAAAAAGCATGACTTGGAACACATCTGACGATACCCCACAGTCAGCACTCATATTAGTTACATATCACAAATCCCTGAGGAAGTGAATGTGCCAGTCGGCACATCTGGCAGGGAGGGGAAGCAGCCCTGACTTTCATTCCCAGCTGCTCACCTCAAAAAGTTCTGCTAACGGTTGGCAAACAAGCCAAGCCCTGTTCTCAGGGACACTGAAACCAGCAGGAACAACATGTGCACAGCACTCCTGAAAGAGTCGAGCCACTGATTCCCTCGGCATTAAGGCCTCGCTCCCAAGCAGGGCGCGATGCCACCGGGACACCTTCCCGCGGCACGGGCGCTCCTCGGAAAGCCAGGGCCTGCACGGAGGGAAAGCTCCCGACCCCGGCCCCACAGCAGCAGCGTTACCGGCCCGGAATCCCAATTACAGCATGGCTCAGGTTGGAAGGGACCACGATGCTCCAACCTCCCTGCTCAGGCAGGGTCGTCCCAGACCACAGGATACAGGATTGCATCCAGATGGTTCCTGACTATCTCCAGTGACGGAGACTTCGCAGCCACTCTGAGCAATCTGTTCCAGTGCTCAGTCACCCGCACGGTAAAGTTCTTCCCCTTATTCGGATGCAATGCCGACTCCGGAGGGATTCTGGCTGCGGGGAGGAGAGGACCGAGACGACCTGGAGGCCGCCGGGGCCCCGGGCAGAGCCCGGCGGGGAGGCCGCCGGAGCGCGGCGGCGCGGGGCAGAGCCCGTGCCTCACTGACCAGGTTGCGGAGCCGCGCCGCCTGCTCGCGGTGGAAGTCGAGGCGGGCGAGGGCGCCGGGCCGGTGCTTGTCCGCCCACAGGCTCATGGCGCTCCAAAAGCCCGCGGCGCGGCGGCGGGAGGCGCGCTCCCTACGGCGGCCGCCAAGGGACAATCTCCGGCGGCTGCGGCCCCGCCCCCGCGGCTCCCCCGGCAGAGCGCCGCGGCCGCGCCCCAGCCCGGCCCGAGCTGGGATCCTCGGGCCGCCCGCCCGCGCCACGCCAGAGCTGGGGATTTCTCCTTCCGGAGGGATAGAGACACCCCCGGAGCCCTGGAGGCAGCCGCCACTGCGCTCGCTGAGGGCTTTGACGAAAGAGCCCCTTACCAAGCGCTGCGCCGGAGATGAACTCTGCCCAGCAGCCCAGAGCAGCACGCTGGCCGCCCCGTCGGGGGAGCGAACCCTCCGAGCCCCATCTGAAACCATTCCTCTCGCGGCTCACTTCAAGGAATCGCAGCATCAGGCTGGAAAAGACCTCTGAGCCCATCAAGTCCAGCCTATGACCCAACACCACCTTGTGCACCAGACCATGGCACTGAGTGCCACATCCAGTCTTTCCATAAACACCTCCGGGGATGGCGATGCCACCACCTCCCTGGGCAGCCCATTCCCGTGTCTAATCACACTTTCTGTGAAGAAATTCCTCCTAATGTCCAACCTAAACCTCCCCTCGAGCAGCTTAAGACTATAAAGACTTCGTCGAGGGAGTTTACAATCAGACGGTAATTTGGAATGTGCATTCTCCAAAAGCCCTAAAGGGGCTAAAAATCACCTTAAAAGGATTGGTTTTATTTCTTGTTATTTGGTGGAGTCATTGCTGTTACCTTATTGATAACACATCTTATCTTATTGTTCACTGTGATCTGATGATGTTCATCTTGCCAGTTTATCATTAAAAACTGAATGTCCTGTGCCAGTGGTTTTTACTTTGTTTAATGGCAAAACCAGCTTTCAGAAGGATTCAGATTATTTTCTTCCCTTTCTCAAAAACTTCTTCTGCAGCCTCACTATAAATTAGTGAGTTGCCCATAATCTATGTATTGCACAGTGAATTTTCAAGTTCCATCTGTGTGTGTGGCTTTGTGTATATTCAGAATATGTATCCATACAAAAAATATGTATGTAATAGACACAGTCTCATTTTGTCTCTTTGTCATGTAGCCCTAATAGATGAAGCATATGCACGAGTGACATTATTTGAAAGTAGAATTTCTTGAAGTAATTAAACATAGATATGTATACACATGAATAGTCTGAAATGTGTCAGCCTATTTTTTTTTTTTGCTCATATGATTTCGGTGAAAAAAAAAAAAAGTAGATGATATGTTCATATGGCTGTTCATATTTTATTTGGTCTGTGTACACGTTTATCCACAGAGTCAGAAAGCATAATGCAGGTAACAGCTGCACTAACCTAGGCATTCCAGCTACTCATGACGATCACAAAAACCTGCTGGGGGCACGAGGTAGCACTTTCATCGATACCGTGTTACCTGTTTGTCTGAAATAGTTACATTACTTGCTCTCATAGACGTTCTTTAATCAGTTTTATTTGCAGATGTGCAGGAATTAGCAAATTCTACAACTACCTGACAGGAGAGTGGGGTGTAGCCAAGTGGGAGTCGGCCTCTTCTCCCAGGCATCCAGCAGCAGGACAAGGGGACACAGTCTTTAGCTGCACCAGCGGAGGTTTAGGTTGGACATTACAAAGAAATTCTTCACGGAAAGGGGGATTAGATATTGAAATGGACTGCCCGGGGAGCTGGTGGAGTCACTGTCCCTGGGGGTGTGTAGGGAAAGACTGGATGTGGCACTCAGTGCCATGGTCTGGTGAGCAAGGGGGTGTGCAGTCATAGGCTGGGCTTCATGATCCCGGAGGTCTTTTCCAACCTAGCTGATTCTGTGATTCTCTCGGTACTGCTTTGTCAGCACTGCCCTGGTGCATGACTGAGTGTGTGAAAGCTGCAGCAGCACTATCCTACCTAGTGCTTTTCTTCTGCAGAGCACCACAGGGCGGCCTGTTCCTCTGCCATTTTCTACGTTTACATTTTGGAGTCTATGGTGTTTCTCATGTGTGGCTGTTCTCTCTGCTCCGTACCTGCTACTCTTCAAAGTAATCTCTGAATCTGACCATTAATTTGTTTGGTATTCTCTTTGGTTAGCTGTATTTATTACTTGCCTTTTTATGCTTTTCCAGATCCTTAGCTCATTTGCCCTTTTTAACAATTTCTGAATGATGTGCTGCTCTTCTTGTGTCTGTCAGTGTCACTTAATTGCAACTTCTTGATAACTCCTTATAACCTACACAGTTTTTCCAGCCCCCAGAGAGTTTTTGCTAACTCATAGCAGCTTCCAGCAAGTGCTCTGACAGGTATTCCACGTTTTTAAAGTACCAGTGGAAACAAATCCTTTTTGCATGAGGTCAGACTTAAGCAGCTAGGACTCAGTCCAGTAGCCTTTTAGATACTTTCAGCTCCTGAAGAGATCAAGGAGTGAAGACGTAGCATCTCTGAAAAGCCCTAGGCTCTTTTTATTATTAGATCTATTTATTATTAAAATTCCATAAGATTTCTTCCTCTCCTGAGAAGAAAATCTTGGAAATTGTGCCCAACTTAGCAATGTGTTTAAGCATAGACTTATACTTAAACTTTCAGTTATTTCATGCTATAGAAAGTAATTAGGCAAATGAACAAAATTAATTTAAGTAAAAATCTTATTGTGGCTAGCACAGACCTTTCCCGTGGGAATTTTTCTTCTATTCCTTCTGTGTTCTATAAACAAAGATAAAGTTTGGATGTTATTAAAACAGTTCCTCGGAGTTGTGTAGTTCGAACCTGGCCAATTGGGCCTAGGGGGAGGTTATGAACTGACCAATCTAAGTGACCTTTCAAGAACCTATATAAGCTGGAAATAAATAATAAAGGCTCTCTCTTTTCTATGCTATGCGAAGAGCAAGTCTTCATTTCTCAACAGCGGCTCACAGCGACATCTTATCATTTTAAATCCTGGGCCTGCATGAAGCATTGCAGTTGTGGTTCTTTATATCTGATTAAAATGCTCTACAATGCTTCAATTTTCTGCTTCATTAATTTTTTAATTTCACTATAAATCTAAACAAAATGAAATAATAATCTAAAATTGAATGTTTTGGCCAACTATATTACAAATAAATTAATGTGGATAATACAGGAGACTCTGGCAATTTCAGCTGCAGTCACAATTCACTCAAACACAAAGACTTTTAGAATATGTCTTCACTCATTTTGTTCAGTCCAGCAGAAAGGTCAAAAGGTAAAATTACTTCTCTGCATGAATAAACTAGACAATATATCTGAAAATAGAGATTTTAACTACAAGTGGCATTTTGAGCCTCTTACTACCAGCAGCCATGTTATTAGAAAGTGACACAATGTCAGGTACTGTAAGAGAATCTCCATCTTATACTCAAATTAAAGCAAAACTGTAAGACCTGGGTCCTGTGTCTAAATATGTGTGTGTGTGTGTGTGTGTGTGTGTGTGTGTGTGTGTGTATAGTTTTTAACCATCTTTAAACCGATTATTAAAGCATTAGAACAAATTAGAGGGTTGTTACACTGACCCCCTAAATATATTTACAGCATGATTGGTGCTGGCAATCTGAGTAGCCATTAAAAGGTCCAAATACCATTTTGTTGTACAATGACTTGTGTTTTACAAACAGAAGATTTTTCTTTTCAGTTTCAAATATTTCAACAGATCACTGCCACTCTGTTGGCTGTCACTCTAGGTTATGTGCCCCTGTCCTCATCTGAGCACCTATATTGCTGCAAGCAAATTGTAGTATGTCAAGGAAGACTAGATCACTAATTACAAAGAAAAAAAAAAAAGACCATAATAAAGTGGCATCTGTTCTACTGGTGACATGCTGATGTCATGCAGATTGAATCTGACAGTGGAAAAAACAACACTAATGATGATAGCCAAATAAAAATCTAAATAAGCCTATCTCATATAGATCGGCAGCACCAAAGAAGCTGCTTCATTATAAGAGAAGTAAAACCAAGAAGAGAGTTTCTTCAAGAGTCTGATGGTTTATCTTACAATCCTTTATTTAATCTGGAAAACTAAAGTAATAAAAACCTTATAGAAGTTTTCCATGCAAGGATGAGGCAAAAAAGGTGTAAGAAGATACTTCTTTACAACCATTGAAACTGTATTCTGGAAAAGGCTACGGAGTTAATATTTAATTAGAGGATACAGCCTGTGCATCAGTCATTACCATAAAGTCTTTTGTACATTTGTCCATCTGAAAAAGATTTTTAAAAGCCCTTTCATAAAGATGTGGAAAGGTCAGAATAATTAGGCGTGTTAAAAAAAAACTGACTCAGGGCACTTGTTCTGATTTAATCAGTACTTCATCGTGTTCCAAATCCTGCTGCTAAGAACCAGACCCTGCTCAGCTTCCCTAGTCTCTAATGTACATGGAGAAGCCAAGAAAAAATGGTGAGGTATGTCTTGCTGTTCTTATGCCCTCTGTGGCCTCAATTGTGCATAGCTGCACAAACTTAAGACCCTTTTTTTCCTAACAGTAAGGATTGTCCAGCTACATGTTTAAAGCAAGATTTACAGCAGCATAGTTAATCATAATAGAAAAACATAAGGAGGCTGTTGACATTGTTTAAATTGCCTGAACATAAATTCAGACGTGTCTGGGGACATGCAGAGTTACAGATTCATACTTCAGATCAACTACAGCTATGTTGAATACATGCCCATTTTTCTGCTGAAGGTGTTGTTAAAAACCATTGGCTGTTTTCATATGTGTTTTAGGTGTTTCCCCCAGACATTTATAAGGTCACTGACTAAAATACACACTTAAGTTCTTCACTTTCCACCAGCCTGCATTTTGCAATAACAGAACTGTAACAGAAAGGAAGCTCTTGTTAACTAAGGATTGCAGATTTGAACTTAAGTCTCCTGAAAGTGTTCTGAACATGACTCAGTAAGTTAAGAAATATCAGCATTCTTTTTTGTGTGTATTCTACATAAGACACGGAAGTACCTTATGGAATCTAGTCCATAAGATCTTTAAAGAATGACATGCTGTTGGTTATTTAAATACATAAAGAAATTTGGTGCTTATCCTGTAATTAGAAATCAGTTTTGTGAAGATGTCGACATATGATATTTTTTGTCTCATTCTAGATTAGGGTAAATGTCACTGATAGTAGACTGAGGATTATTTTTAAATGTAGGTGTTTTTCTTCCATTCTCATCAGGACTTGAACTAGAATTTTTTTTATTGACCTGAATTACTTTTACAATGGAAAAAATAATGACAAATAATGCACTTTTGCAAAAAATTAGATGAGTGTACAGGAAAGAAGTTACATCCTTGATACCTTTGCCTGTTATATCCTAACTAATGTGGTGAGAATAATAAATGTTTTCTAGATTTCTAACTTTTGATAAATTTTTTTTTAATGTAAGTTTTTCTCTTGATGAGAAATGTCTCAGCGCCTTTGAATTCATAAAATGCTAATAAATTAAATTCAGACATCTCTGAACACATCTTGGTGTATTTCCAAAGATGGCAATAAATGTGGCACATAAAAATCAGATTTCTCTTGCATTCCTATTGAGTAAGTTACTAGAAAGCGTTTCCCAAACCTTTATCTATCCTGTGCACTGTCAGAACACATTGTTTGTCCTAATCATGGTTTTCATACATTTGCTCAAACTCTAAGGTTCTATAGCACATACTATGTTTTATGAACACAGTAATATTTCACATCTTGGCTATCATAATTTCATCTCCTATAAAATCAACAACTTACACTTGTAGAATCTCTTTTATTCAGGCCACAGCAATCTTGCTCATGTCTCCTAATTTGTCTTTTCCCTTGTAGAGTAATTACATTTTTGTTGAATCAATGGACATACCAAAGCGTTTGAATTTCCTAGTTTTCTCCAGAGACTCTCCATTTTCAGAAGAGCTTTCATCTTAAGTTCAATGCCAATTTCAGTAAATTTTGCTAATCTTTCAAGTTTTGTTTTGATGTCAGTCAGTCATCAGAGGTTTATTCAGATCTACTAGCTAATCTGAGGCCAGCCGTGTTCATGTGTCAGTAGGTGGAATCTTAAAAGCAGTGTACTCTGATATCCTCACTGTAAATGTGTTTCTGTCATAAACACATCTATAACAACATAACAAGCTACATCATGCTACACTTCCTGATTTTATACATTAAAATGTCCAATACACAATGACAAAGGAAATCTGGAGTAGAAATTTAGTTTGAAAAACATTTACCACAGATTTATCCGCCTTTGGTAACAGGAGACTTGTGCCCATAACACTATTACCTAACTAAGGTCTTGGAAAATTACCACAGAGCAATACCCACTAGGAAAAGCTATTAGTATTGATAGGTCTTTATACAGCTGTATTGCTATTGATGCGAATGGGAATGAACCACAGTCCCAGAGCTCCTTGTGCTGGAAGGTTTTACCAGCAGAGATTAAGTGATTGACTTTCTGTTCTTCAGCATTACAACGCTATAGTGACAAAACTGCTGCTTTTTTTTTTTTTTTTTGGTCAAACAAAAACAAGGACGGTATCATAAGGTCTTCTGATCATTCCTCTCGTTCTTACATATCTTACGCAAAGACACTTTAAAATTAGTGGGTTTTTCTAAAGTTGGCAATGCAGAACCCAGCTCTAAATGCTAAGTACACCTTGGGGAACAGTCTGTTATGCTGTTGAATTTAAGGAAAATAAGACATAGTAGATTAAATATTTTGCGTTTGCTCTCTTCATCTATTTTGGCCTTTCACTTCTTCAGGGATCTGTCTGCATTTACACTTCCTTACAGTGAAGAGAACTCATTTTCAACTGTGTGAAGAGCCTCTTTTCAAATTTTAGTGCAAGTAGAAATGAGTTCATATGAATGATTTGCTGTATTCATGGCAAAGCTGTGCTCTTGTTTTGGTTTGCCTCAGATGTCTCTCATCTAGAAGAACCAGCTTAAACCATCAACGTATGCAGGCCCTGAAGAACCATTAGGTCTCTCCTTTGGATATGCAGTTGATAAAATTTATGGATTATTTTCTAGCTGCACATATGTGACTGCACTGTTTGTGACAGAGAAATAAAGTGCATAGGCTAACAATTTGTGTGTTTTTAAAATTATCTAATGAGGGACCTTCTGATTTATAAACAGTTCTTTAAGTCAGTTGTTTATTGGGATACTGTGGCTATGAGTAGCATTCAAAGCACAGACTGTCAGTTTTTCTGCCTCCTACAAATTTTTCCTTTCTGGAACCTGTTCTTTTTCTAGTATGTCCTCTGCGCTTAGATGTCATTCCTTTTATCAGTCCGTAATATCCTTGTGTGATGGCTAAGTAGACATCAGAAGTCAAAACTATGATAAATTCTTTGTACCTTTAAGATAAGTTAATAAGCTTAGTAGGAAAGATGTAAAGAGCAAGATCAGTGTATCTTGCCTCTTTGGCTGCCACTACATCTTTTTGGACCTGGCCAATGGGTTCCACTGGAGCGCTCTAGACATACTACCTGCGGATCATGTCTGGAAGGCTACATAAATTGTACAGTTTGTACAATTACACACTGTGCAAGTGGCCTTTACTTGCTAATCACAACAAAAAACTGTAGTAGTAAATGAAAGCAGAGAGTGCCCACTCTCAGTAAATTAGATGAGCTGTCACCAAAGGTTATGGAGGAGGACACCAAAAGGTTTGTTCCTTTCCATGGGACATGCTGAATTGTGGGTTGAGTTGCGTCCCACCATTCATAGCATGAGGTGAACATATGTATCACATATCCTGGGGTATGACATGAGTGCATACAGCATGTTTTGGGGCATGAAGGGCCTGCTAGGGCAGTGTTGGAGGAGGGGGAAAGGTTAAGGAAGCCAGACATGGTGCAGTCTTTCTATGCTGCCTGTTAGAAACAGCACATGCTGTCCTCCAGTGTCCCTTGGCACTGGCTTAGGAAGTATTGGAATGGGCCAAAATGATGCCGAGGAACGTGCTTAGTCTTGGCAAGTATGAGTGAGCAGGAGTATAGAGCTGACACACATTCTTTGGCCTTTGTCACCTCCCAGTGTAAAGGCACATGGGTCTTGTATGAGTTGCTGACCCTAGCAGCCAGCAGTACTCGCTGACCAGCCTGCTGATGGCCTCCTGGAAAACCTTCAGCACAGCAAGCAGACTGCTTATGTTCCTTCTGGGAGCTAAGGGACATGAACTCAAAGTAGCACTTTCAAAGGTTCAAAACAAGAAGACTGTGGTTCTTCACAAAGGTCGTGGTTATTCTGTAGAAGTCCTTGACACAGGATACCGGGAAAGCTAAAAGTTTACGGAAGTTTAGGGCCACATAAACTCACAGAAGAAAAAGCTGCAATGTTTACTGGCTTTGTGGAAGCTACGTGTGGCACAGAGAGCCCCTAAAACAGCATTGTTGGAGTTTGGGAGAATGTCCAGGGACATTATCACTCCATATTTGCCCCACTTTTATACTCTGTCCTGTGTACCTTCTGTGGCTGCTGTCAGAGGCAGGATACTGAGCTGGAGTAGTCTCTGAGCTGTCTACTGAGCTGCA
Organism: Callaeas wilsoni; assembly: GCA_013398955.1. Classification (NCBI taxonomy): domain Eukaryota; kingdom Metazoa; phylum Chordata; class Aves; order Passeriformes; family Callaeidae; genus Callaeas; species Callaeas wilsoni. The sequence goes on from VWPU01003081.1 coordinate 189,351, forward strand.
GTGCTCTCCCATATTTACCTTCAGTCTCATCTCCGTCACTGTGCATGCATCCAGTGAACTCAAGACATACAGAATCTGCTGCTCAGACTGTTCGTTATTATTCCATTGCTTTCTGTGGAGATTTAGCCCAGGATCAGGTCATGTATTTTTTCAGCACCTACAGATCTAGGGCCTTTTGTCATCATAAGCTTCCTTCTTAGCTTAGTAGGCTCTTCTTTAACTTTTCTGTCATTCTTCCACTCAGCCAGAGCAGACTATTTCTTCTAGGAAGCAGAAATTTGGCTTTTTTTAGGCCATTAGTGCCTCTGCTTGTAAATTATCTTACCCCAGAAAAAGCTGCTGTAATTCTTTAACACTGCCAGGCAATAAACCCTTCCTTTCTCTTGTAACTTTTCCTGTCAGCACTTTGTTTATCTATTTCTGCCTTTCTGAAGCTTTGTTGGTAGCCGGTGGAAGAAGTCTTGGGCCTATTTGCATTCTGCATCAGTGTGCAGTGTCTGAGCAGCAGCATGAAGTGTCTGCTCTTAGCGTGTCAGATATGTCACGGCTTTTCAATTTCAGCTCTGCTACCACTTTTTACCTGCGAATCCTTCAATAGGCCCATATTCTAGAAAACAGAGCTGTAATTTACTATGACATGACTTCCCCTATTAAAAATGAGTACATCTGTTCACTCAGCTATGGGTTCCTCAGCACCCTCCAGTAGCAGCATAATTAGAGTTCTGATTGCAACCTGCTAATGATTCCTCCCCCAAATATCTCCCAATCTAATTTTAAATGCGACATAACAAATGGTGCTAATAAACAACAACGAGAGAACATAAGGGTAAATGAGTTATAGAAGTATCACAGAAGAAAATTTATTTGCACATAGATGCAAGTGTGAACTCACAAGCTTATATAGGCACTAGATGCTTAAGACTGTGTAAAAATAAAAAGACATAGACATGAAATACATTCAGGACCATATCACTGGTTTTATCTTGCATGCTGTACCTTATCTAAATCTTCTTAATGCTAAATATACAAACAGAAAATTTGCTTCTGTTTCTAATAGAAATTTTCATTTTTTTTAAAAGACGTCTAAAGTCTTCATCTTGTTCTAGGAGGTATACAATTATTTCAGGAAACTTGTTTTTATCATATTGGTGATTGTCAAAACAATTCTAAGACCTTCCACTGTCTTCAGAAGGCAGCTGATCACCTTTACTGATATGTGAAGTTCATCCTGTGTCTGTAGTCAAAGAACTGAGAAAAGTCAGAGAAGTAAATTTTAAAAATGATACCAATAGTTTCCAATAAACAGCTTTAATTATTAAATCAATATAGAAATGGGACGGATTTTCATTACAGTGAAGGAAATAGTTATTTTGCTGTTGATCTCCATAGCTTCAGGATTTTTTCTATAATGTTCAAAGGAACTTTGATTTACTATATTTAAAATCTTACTAACTTTGCAATATGTTTAGTAATATAGTGGAATATTCATTCTTGGGCAATCCAGCTGTTCTGCTAAATGTTACAGAAGCACCCTCAGGTAAAGTGTCATTGCTTTCTTCTCCCTTTTGGTTTTGCAACTTGTGTTTATCATTGAATGCCATATGGTGCAGGTTCTTGACATCATTCATCAATATAGCATAATGCATTCTGTTCTCCTGTTGTACATGCTGGTGTCAGTCATCCTGACTCCAGAATAAAGGGATTGTCCAAAGGTTTTTTGTTTCCAACAATCAAGCACTGTTGATTAATTATTTATGTAAACTTAATTGTTTCCCATTAAATTTATTAAAAAGGTAAAAATAAAGCTATTTATATTTTATACATTAAAGTGTAAGCAGATTGCTGGAAAAGATCGGAAAGAATCATTCTTCCCATGCAGTAACTGATAAATAGGTGGGTGGTCAAGAACAGGGCTTTTTCTTCATCTTGCAATATCAGATATTGATCAGAGATTGAAACAAGATTTTATCTGTTGATCTGCTGTCTTTCTAATTTAGAATCTTAAGGTTTTTAAGCCTTGGAATTATTTTGTAGGTAACTAAGAAACACACAGACATGCTAGAATAAGTTATTCTGCAATTCAGTCATCTTTATTAGGATTGCCAAGGAGGAGGGCAGACGTAATTAGCAAAATTTATGCTTTGTCAGCATTACAAAAGTTACAAGTTTCTATAGAAATATTTTGAAGGTATTGAGCAGGAGATAAGAGTTACGGAAGTAATAATAGATTTTTAAAATTTTTTTGCATTTTAAATTAATGTAGATCTACTCTTAGGACTGATTATTTATTCTGTTCCAAAGTGTGTTCCCTTTAAATGTTGCTTTATTCTTGATCTGGCTGAATGTCATCTTTGATTTTTATATGTCATATGAGGAGATCCTGGATTTTAAAATCACTCCATTAACAACATATAGCCTAAGAATTCTTGTTGTTTTAGTCAAATACTCAGCATCAGAAGTTTGTCATATCACTTCTCAGTGAAATGCTACCCTGTGGAACCTTTCAATATTGTTCTGTAAAACTTCTTGAAAATCCCCTAGAAGACAGAGTGCCTCAGGAAATGCCTTGTAGGAAATCAACAATGTAGCTCTTTTTCCAGTTTTTTTGATTATATTATGTGTCTGTTTTCAGATCCTGCTTAGAATCACTACAATTTACTTCTATTATATAGTGGTTCATTTGGACAGAGTTTCATTTGGAGCAGGAGTTTCTGTAGTGTCATGGTTATCATGTTTGCCTATTGTGAAAGGTCATTTGAAACTGGAAACACTGTGTTTTGGGGGAGCAAAGGGCTTCTGAAGAGAAGATCACGTTCATGACCAGCTGAGGATTGTTCATAAGTCTGTGGGACTTTATGAGATGCATCCCAGAGTCCTGAGGGAATTGGCTGATGTAGTTGTCAAGCCACTCCCCATCATATTTGAGAAATCATGGTAGTCAGATGAAGTTCCTGGTGACAGGAAAACGGGAAATATTTTACCCATCTTTAAAAAGGTTAGAAAGGAGGACCCTGTGAACCAGCAACCTGCCAGCCTCCCCTGTGTGCCTGGGAAGGCCATGGAACAGATCCTCCTGCAAGCTATGCTAGGGCGCACGGAGGACAGGGAGGTGATTTGACACAGCCAGCATGTCTTCACCAAGGGTAAGTTCTGCTTAACCGACCTAGTGGCCTTCTCCAATGGAGTGACCACATCAGTGGACAAGGGAAGAGCTATCATCTATCTGAACTTCTGTTAAGCTTTTGACATGGTCCCCCACAACACCCTTCTCTCTAAATTGGAGAGAGACAGATTTTGTAGGTGGACTGTTGAGTGGATAAGGAATTGGTTGAAAGGTCACATCCAGAGGGTAGTGGTCAACAGCTCAGAATCCTGATGGATGTCAGTGTTGTCCCTCAGGGTTCTGTACTGGGGCCAGTGTAATTTAATGTCTTCATTAATGACATAGAATTACAGAATCATAGAATCATCAAGAGACCTACAAGATCATCCAGTCTACCCAGCACTTTAACCCCTAAGCCACTAAATCAGATCACCCAGTGCCAGATCCAAATGCCTCTCTAACACATCCAGGGATGGTGACTTCACCACATCCTTGGGCAAACTATTCCAATGCCTGACCACCCTAACAGTAAAAAATTTTTTCTAGTATCTAATCCGAATCTCCCTTGTCTCAGTTTAAGGCCATTTCCTCTGGTTCTCTCACTGCAGGAGTGGTACAAGAGACCGGCCTCCACCACACTACAACCTCCTTTCAGGTGTTGTAGAGACCAATGAGGTCCCTCCTGAGCCTCTTCTTCTCAAGACTAAACAAACCCAGCCCCCTCAGCCGGGGATTCTTTATTATATTAAAAGCAGATGCAAAGATGCAATCTAATTCAAATCTATGTAAGTTCAAGTGTTCCCACTGATTTGAATGCAAGATGTTTCAAGCAGTCTTCATGCCACTGCAAGTAGAGTAAAATTCGCACAGATTTTGCAGAGAACAGGAGATGGCTTTGAAAAATTTGGCTTAGACAAGATAGCAAAGGCAAGGTACAGAAATACAGGTGGGAGATTTTTTTCTGCCCTTTCTTCAACTGATTTCCATCCCTGTTCTCTTCCTCTGTATGCCAGGATAGAATATTATCTTGTATCTGGCTCTAATGCATTCTGCTGGTAGTGGCTGTATGATGTGCAGAGGAAGGTTTTTAGCTGCTTCCCCAGTCTAGCAAGGTTCCCTAATTACTCTTGAATCCCATATCCCAAGTTCTTTTGCCTGCTAGCTTGGGAATCACACTGATTTTGGTACCTGGGAAACCTTGGTACAACAGGAAACTAAGCCGAATTTTAGGCCAAATGAAATATCAGTTTATAATGTAATTTTGAAAATCTGCTGATATATGCAGTCTAGGGGCAAATTAAAACCTCAGCAGGAGTAATACCATGCTGTGCAAAAAGATTGCAATTGATGCTTCTATTTTTTACTGTAATTGTCTGAGACTCTCAGGAGAATACATACCAGACTCCAAAGGAAAGTGCATTTGTAAGCTACATAAACTGGTGTTTTGAACAGCACAGGGATGAGAAAAAGAAAAATGACATTTCATGAGGTTCTGGATGAGAAAAACAAATTAGATCCTTCTGCTATAGCTGCTGCTACTCATATACTCACAGGTTTGTTTTTGTTTAAAAATAATCTAAAGTGGTTTTTTATTATAAAAATAAATTATTGCTCGTAAAAAAATTCAGGAGGTGGATGTTTTATTATCATGGCTGATACAAGAATAATGTGCAGCATGAGGAGCTTCCTACTGTGGCAGAATTCAAATGTTAACAAAAATTTAAGTACTTGTCTATAGTATAGAACAAGAGATTTTATTGCACTGCCCTGAAGGATCAGGTCATTTCCCCATAGGTAAAGTGATACAGATCTGGCTGCAGCTCTGTGTGTTCATCTGGTCCTGACTTTACCTCTTGCAAGCATTGTGTCACCTCCCCAAGCCAAACGGAATCGACCTTGTCTACAATCAGAGAAGGCAACGTGTTGTGGGCCCTTTGAGGCCTTTTCTTGTATTTCTCTGCTGTCCTCACTCTGGACTAAGATATCAGACTCGTATGATTCAGGGACAGTCCTATGATGTGGATTCTTGTCAACAACCAAGGGAAGCAGTGATCAAATTCCTTTTGAAACCACCACAGAGATGCTGAATTTCAGTAATTTTTATCTAGGTTGCTCCTGGTCCTAAGCAGCCTGAAAAGATACAAATCATCTGCCTTGCTGTGCTTCTGCTTCCAAGATTAAAATAAACCCATTACAATATGAATGTTATGATGGTGAATACTGACCATGTTTTGAAGGGTCCAGTGACACCTCGTATTTCCTAGAGCAGCCAGTCCTTCTGAAGTGAGAAAGGAGTCACACAGCTGCTGACAGAATGCAGAGGGAGAACTAGACTCCATTGCCTGCTGTTTCCATGTATCTGGGGAGCCAGCAGGTCCCTTGTTTAAATCTCTGTGCCTACAAATTCAATGCATAACGCTTATGAAAAATATAACTGTCGTATATATAATAAATGCTCTGCCAATGGTGATAGGAAATAAAAAGGCTTTCTTCAGGATTTTTTTTTCTTCACTTGAAATCAAATTGTAAGGTTTTGTCAGCTCCTACAGGAGATCTTTAACTTTCTGCTCCATCACTTAGAGACTTGTTCTTGCTGCCACTGGTTAATGGTAAAAAAATATCTGTATTCCTTATCCAAGCTATCTACATGACTTTTTCACTCTCAAAACCATCTCATCAATCATACCATTAAATGAACATTATAAAAATAAAAATAAATGTAAGAAACTATCATGTGAACTCTCTACAGTTAACGGTAAAATCTGGATTACCTCAGGAATTTGTATGACTATTTTATTTTAAAAAGCACTTCTCATTGAAAAATACTTAGTAGAAACATAGTGTTTCCTATTTTTGTATCATCACAGAGGTGTGGCTAGTTTCTAGCCCCCATCAGGGAAGTATGATTCATCAATAAATGAAGCAGAATCACATCTTCCTTATGTACTGCTACTCTTAAACTATTTTATGTGCCTTCAACACTAAAGCAGCTATAATAGCAAAGCCACCTAGAATCTCTGATGCTTCAGTATCTTTAATTTATCATGTAAAATATGTAATAGATAAATGTCATTCCAAGTATATTGTTTAACCTCTGTTGAAATGCACATTTTTTCCCCTTATTTTTTAACTCAATCACAGTGACATCCAGTAATTCAGGCAAAATTGTCTATGTGCTTGGTCACTCGAGAAACAAAATGGAGCCATATGTTTTGTACACATCTCCTTTAGCTCCTTGTTTTCATTAGCCATTTGTCAAGTGCTCGAAATTCAGAGATTTGTCTTATAGCAAGTTGTTACAATTCCCAAAAGCACCTGATGTTTGAAGTTCTCAACATGCTTTGGAAATGACTCCTAAGTGATCAAAGCCACATGGATATATCTGAGAATTTTCTTCCAGCTCATTCTTTTTTTAGTTTTGTCACAGAGAAATGACGAAGGAACCACTTCCTTTGTGAGAGCTGAGCATGTTTGTTTAGGCAATAATAGTCAAACACTGTAATAAAAAATTAGTTCCTGTAAATGTGGCATTTTCATGGACATTTTCCTCTTCCTTATTTCTCATACCTTTTCAGCTTAAATGATTAAACTAAATATTAAAAATCTATTTGTTCCTCTAGTGATAGGTTACCTGCAAACTGTTGGTGGGTCGACATGGCTAAAATAGCACATACGTGAGTGTGGCAGCTATATTTATGTCACCAGATGACATTGTTGTTAGAGGTAACACTGGAACCCCTGTACAACAAGGGCTCTTCCCACACTTCTCCAGCAGTCCTTCCCGTTTGATGCTGCCAGCCAGGAAGGTCACAATTGGGATCTCGAGTCACAGACCAAAGCTGTCTGTGCACCTTGAGCAGAGCTGTCGAATAAGGAACGTGCTAAAACTGGGGGCCACCAAAAGTATTTGCTTATTTTGTCTTGATTTTGTTGCTTCCTGAAAAATGCAAGAAAAGTCAGAGCAGCACAACATTTCTGAAAGGGAATATCCACTAACTAATATTCTCAGCTGGAAATCACCAAGCTGGTATTTTCAGCTGCTTAGTGATTATTCCTTTCAGTCAAAGAAGTTTTGTGGGTTGATCCAAACTATTTTTCCAGCTCTTTATTTCACAAGAGAGAGTCGATGTTCCTTGTTTGTTTGTTTGTAATTTGATTCAGGTTTCTGTTTAGGTCGGCAAAGTGAAAAAAAAAACCAAAAAAACCAGTGATTTGCACGGTTTTGTGACCTTCTGTTAGAAAAAAATAACAAACATCTACCGAAGAAGCATATCTGGGTCACGAAGCTGGACTAGGACTGCCCCTACCTTGGCTGCCAGGGTGCACCTGTGCTGCTTCGGGGTCAGTAGGGATTCCGGTACCTGTGAGTCAGGGTGCCAGGGCCTGTGCCTGCAGCACAGCGGCTGGAGCCGGTGTCCCCGCAGGGAGCCGGGACTTGCACGGACCCAGTGACACAGACACGGAGTGTCTGCACTGTGTCTGATGCTGCTTTAGCCGCTGCAGTCTGGGAACACCGGCTGGAACAATCAGCTAGAACAATATACCCTGCTGTCCTGTTGACATAATTTCCTTTTCAGCGAGAGACCGATTTTAATAATTATGATTCAAACCCCTGATGTTATGGAAATTCTTTCTACACTGTATTTTAGATACCGGGTCGTTTGGGTGTTTTGGCAGACCCACGTCTCTCGGTAAGACTCCGTGCTCTCCTGCCCCCAGCTCCGGGCGCTGCCCTGTAAGAAGGCTGCAGCCCACGAGGTGGCAGAGCTCGCCTTGGAGAGCAGCCCTCGGCGAAAAACTTTTCTTTTTTTTTTCCTAACAAAGCTCCCTCCCCCGCTTTCTTCCGTTTGCTCATTAATTGGAAACGTAGCTTCCTTTTTGCACATAAATCATAATTTCCTTAGACAAATAAAGGAATATATTCGGCCAAATGTAGACGTGGAGATCAGTTTTTATATTGATTTTGATTCAAAGGTTCTTCTGTCAACAAATATAGGAATTTTTGTCTAATTTCATTTGCATCAGGAGTTTCAAACTAGTTGAACAAATTGTAATTTGTTTTACCTCATTAGAATTTAACTCAGTTTCAGTGTTTGTCTCAAAACTCGGAAATAGCAAAACCAAATAAAAATTTTCAACCCTTCAGCTTTTAGAATGGCAAATAGAATTTAATAAATAAATAAATAAATAAATTCCCCAACAAGAAATGTCTGTCACTGGTTTAGAAATTATTAAATTTTCATCTGATTATTACAGATATTTGACGTGAGCCTGCTCAATATGAGTTGGCCAGTAAAGAAGTACCAGCATGTGACTCCGTTTGATTTTGTTCCTTTTTCCAGTTTCCACACATGAAGGGATAGCAGATATGATTAACGTAATTATAAATCAGAGTCAGCAATATTATCGTAGGAGTCAGTAGCAGTGCAATATTCATACTAAGTGTGCCAATCCCTATAAGAAAGCTGAACAGGAGAGATTAAATGATGCAGAATAAAGCTTCCAAAAGCTGTAATTGAAAGTGACAGAAACATTAGCTTTGAAACAAGTAACATTTAATCACACAGATTATACAGAAACATAATTTTTGTATGTTGTTTTCTTCAATAGAATTTAATTTTAATCTGTTGAGACAGCTCATCATTTTCAGCTGCCTACTGCCAGAAGCCTGTCAGAGTATGTAAATATACAGCTACTGTGAGGAGTGGGACCTGTTCTCTCCAACACTGGCCTCAGTTTATGCATGCCTAAAATTTCAGGTGCTCCTACCTGCACCTGCGGGTTGTACCACTTCTTGCCTTTGTATGTACCATTTGAACAGTTGAACTTCTGAACTTCTGGACAAGCAGTGTAGTCCCAGTGAAAGCATCATATTTGTGGCAGTCACAAGTAGAACATTATTAAAAGGTAAAGGCACAAAGGAAAAAAGCATGAAAAAACCTTTACGCAAACACACAGAGTCCAGGAGAAGGGTTCAAACCTTCTCGTAAATAACATTTGATTTTATTCTCCTGCAAGTATACAGGAAGTCCAAATGGGATCACAGTAGCTGAAAGCAGAAAAGAATTTGTGCGTGGTTTGATTAGTCAGGACACAGAGAATCTCAGTATAGTGCCGGAGTAATAACAGCTCCTCTGATGTTGCAGAATATGTACATTTACCAGTGCCCCCGCCCTGACCGATATGAAACCGAGCTCTTTATTTGCAGAACATGTGAGCAGGAGCAAATGTGACCTTCAGGAAGACCGATACGAAGTGCCTTTGCCTCCTGGGGACTCAGAAGGGCAACAGACAGGAGGAACTCACATTGACACTAACCTGCTGTTTATAGCAGCCAAGAAGTACATGTGAAAGCATGTCAAAAACTCCAAGCACTTTGGATGGGTTACCATCACATTTTTTGAGTTTATTTGCTCTTGTTATGAAACGTGTTTGAAAGTGAAGCCAGCTGTCTTAAAAAAGAGTTTGAATGACAAGGTCGCAGGGAGGTTTATTTTATTTTTCTCTAAAAGTGCCCTTCTTTGCTAATATGGAAGTTTTAAAAAAATAGGATTCACCTGTGTTTCCCTCTCAGCTCCTTACAAAGTCTGAATTATTTAGAGATGCCTTTTATTTTAGAGAAGGTCATATCAACAGTTCAGCATGGCCAGATTTTCAGAAAACAAGTATTTTGTATACAGAGTGGTTCCTTTTGGCTAATGGTGAGAATATTAAAACAGAAGCAGTTTCAGTGTGAAATGCAATCAGGGACAGATCCTGAACTCTTGAAGTTGGAAGAGACTAGGGCATTATTGGTAAGTCCCAAGCAGCAGTCCTGGCTCTCCTCCAGCCCTTGGGGCACTACAGCAGCCATTTCTGTCCTGTGACATCTTACAGCCAACCAAGGACCTATGTGGATCTATTCAAAACCCTAACAGAGTTCATGCCCCCTACTTGTCTTTGACAGGGAGAACCTGAGCATGGGATCAGGACGTAGGAGCACTAGTTCTGGGCTCACTGTGCCTGGAGAGGTTGGGCATTGTAGCTCCCATCATGGATGAGATGGCCTTGATGGGTAAGCTAAAGGGTGATGGGGAAGAAGATGCTTCCACCCTCACCATGACAGCCAGGATACTGCTCCTCTGGAATGTGAGACCCAGAGGTCCAACACAACACAGGGCGTGGGTGGTAGGGGGAAAACGTGGGATTTTGCTTCTTTCACTGCTCAGACACTTCCATGGACTGCCCTTCTGATGAGAGCATCAGCCCATGGCACAGGGCTGGGACTGCTGTGATCTCACCTCCTGCCCCACAGGTCAGGCTGGAGTTTGTTCTGCTCCCATGGCACAGGTCTCACACTGATGACTGAGCACCAGGGCGGCTAAAGTTTTGATAAAGGAGCCAAAAGTTCAGAATAAACTATTAATTTATCTATATCCAAAGTAAATGATGCTATCTTCAGGGCAGGGACTGTCTTACCACGTTTGTTTGCAAATGTTTGAGCCTTTCACCCTTTGTCAGTAATAAATGATAATATCGCAAGGAAGGAAAATGGACTTCAGAAAAGACTGCCGGCTTAAAAAGAGCAGCCAGAGAGATTAAGCCTACAGGCGTAGCTTTAATGGTGATACTGTCACTGACAGGGACACAAGCTCTTGCCAAAGGGCTATTATAACACTCTGTTTATTACAGTGTTCAGTACAGGACATGTAGTCACCCTAGCACGGAGTAACACTTGCTATATTGTGCTAAGAATGAGTAATGAATATCATGTGAGTACGGAATGTATCAGATCTTTCCAAAACTGTGTCTGGGCTGGCGAGGGGGTCGGCTGCCTCACTCAGCAGGACACTCCAGCCACTTTGTGCTGCTTTGATGGCACAGTGCTGCTAGGAGGTTTTCATGACTGCCTGCTTAGGAATGCTGCTTGTGTGAGGACAAAAGCCACTGATGGACAGGAAATCCAGCATGATTTGTTCCCAGTGTCCCAATGTCACACACAATCTTGATTGTCTCTGAGTCAAGAATCTGCAGGGGTTTTGACAAGCCACTGTTGCCCCTTATGCATCACATCTTTAACTGAGGGTTGTTGGCTGCAACTGTGATCAAAAGGTCATAACTTCTGATTTCTCCACAGCTATTGATGACACCAATAGAGGGATTTTGCCAGATTACATAATATTTACTATAATCAAGAAGCAAAATCACTCCTACATGGTAGTCTATGCTTCCCTTGTTGATGTGGCCCAGGTGGTGGCTGTGGATCTCTCTGGACATGACTGGGTCATCAGGCACCTGAAACCACCATGCAAAGAACCGAGAATGGGAGTTTACTGTCTCATGGACTGATGGGCCTCAGGTCTGTGCCTTTCTCCTGTCTGCTCGTGGCACCATTATGAGGAAATCAGCAAACCTGGAGCACATCCGAATGCCAGCTGACTGCCACTTCCTTCATTAATCAGGGTGCTGAAGACCTGTTGGTACCTGGAGAGATAAATCTAAATTGGATTTGTACTGGTGGGATAAATCTAATTTGTTTTCATACTGGTGCCCCTTACAAGACCTCTCATAACTAAAGTCTGTGATTTTGGTGTTGCAAAGACCTGGGCAGCTCTTGCAAGGTGAGCTGGTGACACGGACCAATTACACACATCTCCCAAAGTTACTTTTAGGGCATGATTTAAAGACAAGAAACACCTGCAAATTTTGAGGAATAGAAGTGAATCTGGAGGATAAAGGAAATTGGTGACATTTTATTCATCTATGTGGCGTGAACAACCATTATGTCCAACTTTGGATAAACATCTACTAAAGCTTCTGAACAACAAACTAGACAAGGGGGAGCCGTCATAAAAAAATAGGGTGTATTTCTATAAAGAGTCTTATTTATCTGAGGTGATAAAAGAAAAGCTGGGTAGAAAAGCTTAATACTTTACTATATCAGTTTTATAGCAGACTAGCTGCCCATAAATTCAATGGAATTTCACCAGCATTAAAAACACAATGGGAAAAAAAGATAATTCAAAGAGAAAAGAAGATGAAGGATTGGTTTGCTTATTTTGATAATAAAATAAATGCTGTGAGAAAATGGAACATATGATTAGGTTAGAAGAATCAGCAAGGCTATTTATACAGAAATGTCAATGACGATAAATTCACTGCTCAGTAAATTTTTCAAAGGCTTATAGAGTGATAGCATCTATTGTTAGTTCTTCATGTTAACAGACACTGTGCTACAGAATCTGCTATAAATGTTATCCATACAATAAAGGAAGAACAAATACTTGGCTATGAAAGGACACCTGCTTTTCTGAAGTAGCATACTTCTACTGAGTTATATCTGCCTTTTAGTTTATAACCTTTTTGACTTGTGTTTTAAAATACTGGCAAACTTTCCATTCCACATAAACATCTAAAATTCCTCAGTAAAAAAATACCCTATACAAAAATTAGTCCTTTCCTTTTTTTTTCTGTAAAATCACTTTATAAACACTTTCAAAAGCTGCCAATCTAGCAAGTTCCCCAGATGTCTTGTTATATCTTAGTAATTAAATTGTAGTCTCTGAGCTGTCTTTTTCATAGCTAAGTTTACAGGAAATGCATCTTCATCCTTGTCTAGCACAGTAGAAAAATGTTCTGTTGGGAATACAGTTGTATTTATTGATTTTTCGGAATTTGTAATTCCTTTTTAAAAAATTTAGTTGGCTCTTTTGAGCTTTCATGAGCTGATGAAGGCAGAAAACAATAATGATTTGAAAAGATACTTCTAGGGAATTTTATGACCATATAACATTTGGCTCAGGATCTGCATTAGAAATGTGTCCTCCGTGGTACCCACATACTCTTTGCAATATCTAGTTACAAATAATGGCATTGCTAGATTCTTTGTTTTATAGAATGTGTCTGACTACAAGATCTCACAAACAATACGCTGTGTTTAAAGCAATGTGTCTATCACAAGTGCTAATGTGAAGTATCTTTGCAATCCCACATCAAAAAGCCAGAGCAGCAGAGAAGATAATCACCAGAATTGATCTCTTGGGAAGTAAGAGAACTAATCCCAGCATTCTGCTGGGAGATGGACTTCTAGCTTCTTCATCTCCCTGTTTAAGGACCGGTAGTGGAATCTTCCTGGCTGACCTTGGACGTCAGAGCAGCAGGCACAGCAAGGCACCTCTGGCTTTTCTGTTCTTGGCGACTACTTACAAGACCCTTGAGCTGCACTTGGCTTTTTGCTTCCCAGCACAGTATCCAAGTGGGCAGGGAAATACTCTAGCAGAGCCACACCACTGGGAGTGCACAGCAAGCCTGGCACTGTACTCCTGTGTCCTTGCAATCATACCTTCTTAGGGACTCAGTGCCAAGCCTTTGTCCACAGCAGAGATCCCAAGGCACCCTCAGTGCCTGGCAGAGCAGCGAAAGGGGCAGCATAGCCCATGGGCCACCCACAAGCTCTTCTCTGCCACTTACGGCAGCCACAACCCTACCTTTGCAGGGCAATCCAAGAAACCAGCCTCATGGGATGGGAGCTGCTCATATCACCTCAGCTGGGCTGAATTTACAAAAAAGGTTTCAGGACTTGTTTTCCAGGATCTTGATGTATAGCTCATGCTGGGTGTAGAGGCCAAGTTAAAACTTCCCATACCCTGGACTAGTGTCTCAGCCAACTGAGTGTGGCAAGAGGGAAGGAGAAAGTAGTCTTCCTCTCCTGATGATGTGATTTCACATGGAAACATTACTGAGAAGCCAAGGCAGCAGATTTCCAAGAGGACATCCAGCCCACTGGATTAGAGATGCATCCTGATACTCATGCTCATGTTTCCATGTCTGTTTAGAAGTGTCATAAAAAATCAACCAAGTCCCACAAGAAAGACAAAAGCACTTCCCGTGTAAGGATAATCTAGAAGCTTGTAATTAAGTAAGACTACCAACAAATTCAAAATTTTGATATAATTCCCTTGGAAAGCTTATTTAGTCAAGTGAGTTTGTGCTGGGATTTCCCAAGAGAATTTTCTCCAATCTCGAGTACATCATGGTTTCTATCGGTATGCACCAATACCTCCTATTGGAGATGCTCCACTTCTGAATTAAGTGTCTATATAGTCAAAGTAAATGGAAATCAAGAGTCTCAGTGCTTTTCTACCAAATATATTATGGCTTCCCACCCAAATAAAAACATGTTTCTGCAGCAGTGACCTCCTGAATCATTTGACTGAATATCCTTCATTTATGCAGCTGCGTCCTTCCCCAAACACCTCTTAATCATGCAAAAAAATTCAGTGTCTGCTTTGCATTAAAAAACTACATCCATAGCAGGTCTTAAACTGCTGTACATTCAGTGTATTGCTCTCCTCTGATGCAGTGATTGCAGCACTTTTTCCAGTTTTGCTAGTGAAGTCAGGAGGTCAAAACTTGTATCAGTGGTGACTGGGACTTGTTTTCATCCAGCTATATGCTTTTCAATATGCATGTTTCTCATATATAAAGATCCATTCTTTTCCAGCATCACTGAGAATCTAACATGGATTGCAACACAATTTGCAACATGATCTCCATTTGCTGCTTTTTTTTGTTGCTGTAGACCATCTTAAATTATTGTGAGATTATTCAGAATGTTGCAGCTTTTCAAAGTTGATTTTCTCTTAAAACACTGCCTCAGTTTTGTTCCACACTTCTCAGCTTCCATTTGAAAATTCAAGGACTTGGATTGAATGAATTAAATATGAGTCATGTACATTATGAACTATTCCATGTATTAGGAGCACAGATGTTTACTGCCATTAATTATTGAGATCATTTTGGGATGAACTTTGTTATAACCTTGAAATGAGCAAGCTAATGGAGAATATGAGCCAATGTAAAGCTTTTCCATAGCTCTGGAATATTTTTCTCTAGGAAAAGCTGCAGAGGTACTTTAAAAACAACTTTAAGCTCAAAATTATCTGAAAAATAAACCAGAAAATGTTCTCCATCTATGATAAGAGCTGAACTAGGTTCATCTGTATTTCAAAAACCAGAATTCCAAATTCTTTCTTGTCCTAGTGTGTTTATCAGAAAAAGAGATGGTCTGAATAGCCTATTGTTAGTAACAAGCTTTGCTTCATCAAGTCAATAAATGGTTGAGTTGTTATATCATGTAGTTTCAGTTCATGAATTGTGCATCTGTTCAAGCCTCAACAGACTGAGAGTGCCTGTTTACAGGCTGCAAACTTATCCTAGTTTGCAATTTCACTTTTTAAAAAAGAAATTAAATGTAGCATCAGTTGCTAAAGAGGAGAAATCAGCGTGAGAGTTAGGCTGATTAGGGATACTTAGCAGTGGAGTTCATCTCAAACCTGTGAATGGCAACAAACCCTGCAAGCAAAACTTCCCAAACTTACTGTTTTCTTCAACATAGTAACTACCGAAGCTAACTCTTAGCAGTGTATTAATTTGAATGGCACAACTGAGCAGATTTCAGGAGATTATCAGCACCTTTGATCTCTTGATCCACATACACAAACCTCTTTGATGTCGGGTGGAAACCCAGCATGAATTAAAGACAGCCTATTTTCTGAGCAAGAGAGGCTGATCTGGAAAAGGTCAGGCAGAGAAAATGAATACATACATAAGCCAGAATCATATTAAAAAAAACTCCCATCTTTCTCTAACTGGCTAAATGAACTTTTCTGAGGCTGTTTGCTTTGCTTTGTTATGCTTTAGTGAAAGTGAAATACAATGCATAGAGAATTGTGGGTGTAGCATTTTGCTTCCTGGCTTTGACATTTCTGGTGGGTTATTACTGCTAAATATTTGTGAGCGTTTGTGACCTTCAGAGCTCAAAGAGCTGCCACCGGGAGGGAGATACACACAGAGCCACAATTAGCGCAGCACTTCAGGTAGCCATGGAAGCTGTGTTAGCTGTAACTTGAATTTCAACCTCTGTCCCTGGGTCTCTGACAGTCTCTTCTCAGGAGGATGGGGTGGTGCATGATTGTCCCGGGCAGCAGTGGTCGGGACTGTGGGCTTTGTGAGAAGGTGGAAGAGGCTGCTGCTGGACATCTGCCGCTGGGGTGGTTTTGAGTTTCTGTATGCAGGCCCATAGTAGGGAAATACCCCAAAACAAACAGTGGAAAAAATGTGAAGAGGGAACAGCACCATTATAGTGGATACCTAAAGAAATAATGATTTTCATTTTGCTGTGTCTCTCTTATTTTCCTAAACAAAGGAACATTTTCCATAGCTTATGTTTTGGGGCACAATAATTTTCAAGAGTTTTCATGTAAAGAAAAAATTCTGCCAACCGATGTGAACATATTTATTCACAACATTAAGAGCTGTTTGTTATGGATGTGCTATTTTTAATCACATTTCTGGTCACATTCTTCTAGAAGCTGTTATCTTAAGTCTGAAAGGGAAAAAAAATCAGTCCTAAGGTGGTCAGATGACAGATGCAAACTGGCCAGTCTTTCCCTCCTTCAGCTGCTTATAATACTTACTGTGGGTCCACAGAGTGACAAGTCCCTTTGGTCCTTCCCAGCCACAGTGCTGAGATACTGATGGACAAGGTTTGGTTCTCACTGTAGCCCCAGCCCCTGTACTGCTGATTGCAATGCTGATCTATAATTAGAACATTTCTCATTTACAAAGAGTATTGCCATGCTGTCTAGTGTCTAAAAACATCCTGGTAATGTTTTCAGACTCATGAGAGCATTTTCAGTATAGCAGAAAGAATACTTGGTAAGATTGCTGTGATCTAGGGTGCTTCATTTAGGGTCTTTTAGTCTTAAAAGGGGTATCCTTCAAAAGCAGTTCCTTTTTTTTAAGGGCAATAACTCAAAGTTTCAGATTATTCCTTTGATCATAAAATTTCATGCATACTGGTGCTCTATAAGGCTTCCAGAATGATCTCAAGGAATGAATGGCAGTACAAGGACAGTCTTGTCTCTATTTAGCATTTCTGGAAAAGTGGATGCCAGAATATGGATTTGTACTCACATATGTTAGGATGAAAAGTCATCAAAGTTCAGATACACAGGGACCCCAGCATGATGACATCCAACATGACTTTCCAGTGCCACCTCAGAGGCAGAAATTTGCAGTTCTGAGTTATTCACCTTAGTTATCTTATACAGCTGAGGAAAAGGTTGGCACCAGGCTGTGGGATGTACAACAGCCGAGGTGCCAAGCAAAGGGATGCAGAGAAAATGCCGAAACAAGAGATGAGCCTGAAGTTCCCTCTCCCTGTCCCAAGGCTTCTGACAGCTGAGTGAGAGGGGTTTATAACTCTGAAAACCTGCAGCTTCTTCAGTTGCTGCTCGTGTAGGAATAACTCTGTTAAAAGAAGATGCCTATTGGTACTATTCCTCACCTTACACCTAGTGCAGGTGATGGACACCATTCCACAGGGGTGTTCATTCGGATGACTTTGGAATAGCAGCAGGCGCATGAGCTCCCTGCTTTGTGCTGAACTCAGTGGTGTTGGCACGGGCTGGGTGTTGTGTAACCATCCCTGATAAACAAAGGATTCTAGGCAGCCCATCAACTAGTTAGAGAATGCCTAAACACACCGTGAAACAAAATATCTGCTGAGACACTCATCTCATCCAAGATAAGAAGGCCTCTGGGAATACACATTAGAAGTACTTTAGTTGCCTAAATAACTTTACTGATGACAG
Source organism: Callaeas wilsoni (assembly GCA_013398955.1). Taxonomy (NCBI): domain Eukaryota; kingdom Metazoa; phylum Chordata; class Aves; order Passeriformes; family Callaeidae; genus Callaeas; species Callaeas wilsoni. The sequence goes on from VWPU01003081.1 coordinate 207,090, forward strand.
CTTAGGTGCCTTTCAGGTATGCTTGCCACAGGCAGAATTGTTGTGACTCACTCCCTTGAATGCAGGCATCTAAATTATGCTTGAGCTATGCCATAGGCACCTAAAGGCTTTTGGAATATTTTCCTAAATATTTGAATTTATAAAAATATCTTGTTTCAATAATATGGCAAGGATTCTAATGGTTTCCGATTTTACTATGTAAATGAGTAGGAGGTGATGTTTTAGATTTTCTAGATTCCTTCATTTTCCTAACATAATTACCAGAATAGGACTTCAATTAATCCAGCACTTCCAAAGTGGGTTTCGTTGATTTGACCACAGCTATATGTAAAAAAGAATAAAATTTCTGGACAGCATTTCAGGACTTCTTAAGTTGCTTTGCCAACTTTTCTTTGGCAAACATGATTCTGAAGCCAGATTTTTGTTGTCCCAGAATATTGTTTCAGATAACATCTAGGCGCTGTTTTGCATTTTATATGTGACCTTTACACCTTATTTGCCAGACAAGCACCCTCAGCTTGTATAAACCTTTTTCTAAATTCCCCACGGCAATGGAAATTTAGCTGTAACATGAAAGGCATCTCTGACTGAATGTGCTGATTTATAAAAAATGGAAAATAGCTTTCTTTTTCATCTGAAGTGGAGTCGTTTCATTAAGAGATGGAACTGTAACTTGGGGCTGGCCCTTTTAATGGTTCTACTGAAGACAGGGACAAAGAAAACGGCTGATCAGCTATGCAGAGCAAGACTGTGCTGTCTAACCAGTGTTAGCACTACAAAACTCAGAAAAATAAATCTGTTGCCATCGCCCAAGATTTTGCTTGGTTTACAGCAGTCAAATATAATAAATCTTGCATCCTGTTGTGCTGTATGGGCATTTGGTTGGTGGCCGTAGCTGCAGCGAGGTGATTTATTACTACTACTGACACATCCTTTGGGTGGATGTACAACATTACTTGCACTGGAAGTTGTTCTTCTTCCAGACATGCACACCAGGAAACGTCAGCAGTACTACATCTTCTCCCAGATCAAGTGCCAGTGCTAAGTTGTTCGGCGTTTGTCTCCGTGGTCTGTCACGTTGCTAAGGCAGTAAGCAACGAAGAGGGAGCGCATCCAGGTTTGCGTGGTGATGGCTGTCCCAGGGGCAGAGGAGCCTTGGGGGTGGCAGGAGCCCACCGCCGCCATCCTCCTCCTCCAGCCGGCACGCTGGCATTCGGGTGGCACAAGGTGGTGCTCTTGTACTTACGGCCAATTATTCGGTGGCCAACACTTGAGGTGCCTGAGGCTCTCTCTCAGCCTTCTGCTAGGCAGGACAAGCTGAGCTAAGCAGCACTGTTGGTGGTTGCACACCTGCTATACCAGAAGAGATGCCTGGTGAGAGCAGCATCTCCAGGGACGTGCTTCCCTATGTAAGAAAAGGTTAAATGCTGCACGCTCACAGGATCGGAATGCATTGCAATACTGTGAGATCTCTTCTTGGTGCCTCATCAAAAGACATTCTCTTCAGCAGATGTCATAAAATCTGGGCTTAATGCTTCCTTCATGTTTGTAATTCTCCAGTGGGAGAAGAAGTAGACCCAGAAGACCTTTTGTATAGACTGAGGATCTAGCTATCTCTTGCCATCCTCTTTTGAAGCTGAGCTCACCGCTTCTTACCTAAATTACTTTGGCCTTGTCACGTACTGGTGTCATACATCCCCTTTAAAACAGAGTATTCATCTTTTTTATCCATCTTTTTACAAGCTGGACTCTGTATTTTACTTCCTGAATTTCTCACTTATCCATTGTCTTTTCTCCAAGGACATCTTGGCTATCAGGATGACACATTAAAGAATTTGTGGTATCTCAAAGGTCCTTTGCTACTGTATATACAGACCTAATACCAGGACTCTAGAAATCATAAAAAGGTAATATCTCAAAGAGCAAGAGAGGGACTGTACATGGACAGTGGCTCTGGAACTGTGTTTAAAGATGATGAAACATCTCCTTTTTCTACAAATCTAGCAGATGGGTCTTATGATAATGAGTCTGCAGGAGGCTGTTTCAGGAGACTGGAGGATGCAGCAATCTTGTAGTTAACAAGAGCAATTGGATTACAGAGTAGGCTGCTGTGATTGCTTCTCATTGTGTACCTGAGTGAAGAACTGACTATCTCTCACTCCACATTTCTGTGAGCACCCCCTCTTTGTACATCCTCCTTACTACAAGTGATAGGCTGTGTCTGACAGGTGTTTATTCTGTACAAGAGATAACACATTGCTGAGAGCTCTGAACTGAACTGTAATAAGGCCACTGGCCTATAGTTTTAATCTACATACTGGAATATAGAAACCTCGTGCATGTCTGGTTTTCTTTGAAAATTTTCTCTCCTTTTCATGTTTAGTGATCCTCTTAGTGCTCTGTTTTTTATAACAAATTCTGTGTGCCCAACTTTTAGATATTTCTTGAGTATTTTGGTATCACTTTGCTGAAGTGAGGCACGTGTTGAAATACTGTTGTCACCACTGCATGCACCAGTAATTCATATGCGTGAAAAATAAAAATAGTATTGACTTGTACAAGTTTCTACAGTTAAAATTTTCTGCAGAAGCCATCACTGACAACTTTGCTGCGAAGAAATACAGAGAGAGTTTGAGCTTACTGCAGCATTCTGGAAAATAGAAATGGATATGTTAAGAACAAAGCAGCTTTTCTCTCTCTCACTCAATAGAATTTGTTATTCTTACAACAACCACAGTCTGATTTTAACACCAATGTGGCAGCATTCACCATCTTCTCTTGAAATCTTTTCTCTAGCTAAAGGAAAAAATTGCTTGTATTTTCTGTGATCTTATTATAAGAGGACACTGGAAAGAGCTGTGAACAATATGTTCCCTACTTGCTAGGACAGACAATGTTAATGACAAGGCCAATTCTATTTTACAATCTTTTGGATTCCATAAATGCAACTATATTGACTAAAGCAGCCTGCAGTAATAATATTGAAAATAGAGTTGAAACAAAATTTGACTGTATATTGGCAATGAAGTTGTTCAATGTGATTGTAAAGTTCAAATAATGTATCAGGACTTTTAATGCATCCTACCACATGCTTTTACACTTCAGGACAGGGTTATAATTCATAAAAAAAGGCTACAGCATTCAAGCCTATAAATATGCATAAGAACACTCAAATGACCTGAGTGTACCTTCAGCAAATGTGCAGATGGTACCAAGCTGAGCAGTGCAGTTGAAACACCTGAGGGATGGAAAGCCATCCAGAAGGACCTGGATAAGCTGGAGAAGTGGCCCATGGGAACCTTGTGAGGCTCAACAAGACCAAGTGCAAGGTGCTGCCCTTGGGTTGGGGCAACCCCCAGTACCAGCACAGGCTGGAGGATGAACAGATCCAGAGCAGCCACGCCACAAAGGACTTGGAGGTGCTGGGGAATGAGGGGCTGGACACGACCCAGCAAAGGGTGCGATTGCATCCCAGAATGCCAATCGTGTCCTGGGCTGCACCAAAAGAAGAGTGGCCAGCAGGATGAGGGAGGGGATTCTGCCCCTCTGCTCCACTTTTGAGTGCTGCATCCAGCTCTGGGGTCCCCAGCACAGCAAGGATTGACCAGCTGGAGCAAGTCCAGAGGAGGCCGCCAAGATAATTAGAGAAGTGGAGCACCTCTCCTATGAGGAAAGAGAATGGGGACCTTCCAGCATCTGAAGGGAGCTTACAAGAAAGATGGAGAGAAATTTCTTACAGGATGAGGCAAAATGGCTTCAAACTGATAGAGAGTAGGTTTAGATTAGATGTTAGGAAGAAATTCTTCATTGTGAGGGTGGTGAGGCACTGGAACAGGTTGCCCAGAGTTGTGGATGCAGTGTTCAGGGCCAGATTGGATGGGGCTTTTAGCAACCTGGTCTAGTAACTCTGCCTGTGCCAGGGATGGTAGAACTAGATGTTCTTCAAGGCCCCTTCCAACCCAAGCCATTCTATGATTCTGTGCTTCTATGACCTTGGCTGTCTCTGGATGTGTAATATCGATGACATCTACCTCAGGATCCCTCATTTGCTTCTCTATGTAATTTCTTCTGTTTCTCTTCTTGAATGCAAGTCCTTCAGATTCCTGGAAACAGTCAAGGCCAGGCTAGGTCGAGCACTGAGAAACCTGATCTAGTTGAAAATGTCCCTGCTCATTGCAGGGTGGTTGGACTAGATGACCTTGAAAGGTTCCTTCCAACCTGAACTATTTTATGTTTCTAAGATAAAGTAGCTCGGTTTTGCCTTTACAGAGGCATGAAGCCTCCATCATTCTAGTTGAGGTTTGTGGTTAGGACTACAGGTTCAATACTGAAAACTGGCTCTGAAATGACTAACAGAAAACTTCACAATACACTAGTTGGAGGTGAAGTAAAAAAACTGGTACTCAACTCCTGTGTTTCAGTTCAACATGATCTTGAGAACCTTAAGAGCCTTGAGAGTCCATTCCACTTTCCTTTCAGCAAGGAAAAGGGCAAAGCCCTTTGTGTGTGGCAGGATAACCCCTGCACCACAACAGAGTGGAAACAACTGGCTGAGAAACAGGCTGGCCCCAGTGAAAAGAACCTAAGGACCCAGGCGCCAGGTTAAATATGATGAAGCCTGAGCTTCCATCACATAGGAAGAAGACTGCTTCCTCAGCTCCATTGCCAGGACCAAAGCCAGCATAGCAAGGACTGTTACTATCCCCTCTGCTTGGCACTGGCCCATCTGGAATAATGTCCAGTTTTGAGCCTAAAGCCCATTACCTGAAGGAGATGCTGAGGTGTCTATGATGCAAAGGACACCAGGAGGTAATGAAGTGGCAGCCCACAGCCATGCCAGTGGGTATTACAAAGACTATAGAATCAAGCATTTCTTGGAAGACGCCCAGTTGCGGAAGACGCAATGGCCACAGATTGTGTTCTGAGAGGTTCAGGATGGAGTTTGGGAAACAGCTTGAGAGCCTAATGAGAGTGGTAGTGGAACCTTTATCCTTGGAATGGGTCCTGAAAACGCAATTAGAAAAATCATAGCTGACCTGACCAAGTGCTGGCAATGGAGCTACAGGGTGAACCCCAGAGGTCCTTCCCACCCAATGTTTCTGTGAGCTTATGATATGCCACTAACAATGCTCCTCTGGCAAAAAAATTAAGATTATTATTCCTGCAGGAGTCATGTCGGGTGTGCTGAGCACGTATTTTCCATGCACATTGCAAGCACACACAAGCCTGAAATGTGCCATTGCCAAGGTGTGTCCACTTGCCAAAAAGAGAAGAGCATGCCACGATTTTGTGCCAAAAGCAGAAAGCCATACAATCTTGGCAAGCATAGGGCATGAACCTATGACTGGCATGCTCCTAAGGCATCCACTTTCCCTTCCTTTACTTGTACCAAAGGCAGAAATAGTTCAACTCTGCCCAGAGCATGGCAAGGACATGTGGTTCTCACAATATGCACAGTGGTGGTGAGACTGAGCCTGATCTGGCACATTCAATGTTTTTAGTATACTCGTAGAACAAAGAGATCTTAATGTTACAGAGAGACTTGAGAATTCCAAATTCTGTTTGATTCTGACAGGATTAGAAGTTCAGCTCTAAGAACAAAGATATGCGGCTGGCAACTTTGCTTTTCAGGGAGCACACAGGCTCCAACCCAGGACTCAGTGATGAAACTCCAGACCAGAGGTCTACTCTTGGTCTGTGAGTTCAAGAAACCTGAGCACCAAGCCAAAAGTCTGTCCCTGGGGAGGTCTAGTTGGGAGATTGAAGGGTCAGAGCTGTTCTGTTGTGCCAAAACTAGTGCGTGCAGGCATGACAGGGAACTGTCTCATTTGCTGTGACTCATTTGCTTTAAGACAGAGATGATCAAGGAGGAGATGAATGGACACACAACTTCATAAACCAAATTGGTTCAAGTGATTTTTTTTAAATACAATTAACTTCCAGAATGTTTATGCTAGAATAAAGAAGCTGTTGCTCTAAGAAGCAGGAACACTACATTAAATGGTATAATGAATAACAGTATATCATAGCATATAAAATGGTATGAGCCCTCCAGAGGTGCTGAAGAACTGCTGCAGTATGTACCTCGCACAGGTTGGGGCTCTGTTTTGGAAGATCCCATGCCAGCCACTTTATTTCACCTCTGCTTTCAATATAACTATTGTGATTAGACTGGGAAGAAACAGGGTCTCTTTCTCTTCTGTATCATCTCCCACTTCCATTTCTGAGAGCTTTACCCTGTGCAAAAATTGTCTGAGAATGAAAGGGCTGTCCTTCTTTTCATTGTTGCACATGATGATCTCTTAGACATTGTATGAATTCTTACTGCTATAGCCAGTAGTCTCAAATAAGCCAGAATGCATATAGCTGCTTTTGTGAATCAGAAAAGCAGAACCATCAAATACAGTGCAGAAAATAAACACACAAGAGTGTTGCTGCCTGCAGTTTTATAATTAAAGATCTTACCACCAGCAATGGAGTGTCTGTCACAATTGGAGGGAAGTGGTTTCAATTCTGTATTTCTTTGCAGGGTTCATTGAGAGTTTTCAATACTTCAGTATTCCTATTTAAAACTTTTGCCAGTGCCTTGCAAAATTGTCAGAGCTGATGGTGTCAACATCTGAAGGCCAACATTTCTGTATGGGGAATGTGGAAGGCTTTTAGGTATAAGTCTGTGAAGTACTTTTGTGAAGCTGGTGTTCACAGAAGGGATAGTGCTGTTAGCCAGCTGACAGGGCAGGGGTGGAGAAACAGGGACATTTAGAAGATAGAGTTTTCTGCTGCATTTAGAAGGCAACACTTGGTCTTTGAGAGGCACAGTTATCTCAGAATAGGACAGGTATAAGCTGAACATAAGTTTCCCTCCTCCTGGAGTTTGTATCCCTTTTCTGAAGCTGTGCCCACAGAAACCTCTGAATAGTTTTTTTCTAACATTCACTTGAGAAAAGGAGATATACATCATTCGGTATGATTTTATTTTTATACTCTAAATATTGATTTGTTCCTGCTTACCTCTTGCATATCTACTCCTTTGGGCCCTCATACTATAATATATCTTCACCTCCAGCTCCCCATGAGATATTCCAGTCACGTTCAGTCCCTCCATCACCTCCACTGTTCTTCCCTCCCACTGTAACCTCTGGAGTGCAGCCAGTTTAAGTTCACACTCTATAATTGACTGGAGGCAGCTTCAGTGAAAGGAGTTAGATAATAATTGGTTTATTTCTGAGAAATGGAAACTGAAAAATGTATGAGTAGCAGGGGAAAAGTGTGTTCTGACAAGTACATTTCATTAGACTAATTAATACATCTTATAAGCATTCAAACCCTTTCCAACTAAAATGCCCTTAACTTCTATATCAGGACAATAAACCTCAGCAGTCTGAGTTATCTGAGTTTTATAGAAATTGAATTCCAACTGTGCAGTGTTTGCCAATCCAGTGATAATGTCCAAAGTTTCCTCTTGTTAAGTCTCCCATGCTTTGTCATTGAGTGAGCTGCATCAGGGGACTTCCAGGCCTTCTTGTGTGACCTAATCAGTGTCCAGCCCCAGTGATGGGACGATGGCAGCAGCCAGATTCCTGCAAGATGAGGTGATGTTGTCACCAAGTGGAATCTCAAACTGAATTGCTGTGAAGCGAAGCATTTTATGTCACTCCAGCAAATTCAGAAGAAAACTTTTTTGTACTTTGGGCATGTCAGAACACTTCGTTTCAATATAATTTAGTAAGAAACATAATGTAGACATCTTCCCTTAAAAATAAATAAATAAATAGATAGATAGATAGATACATAGATAGATACATAGATAGATAAATATTGGTGTCTTTTGACTTGAATAATGAACATTTCAAGTTCTGTAATTCTGGCTTCCAATGAGAACAAACGGTATAATGTCAGACTATCCCACTGGGTAAATTTTTTTCGTTCTCAGCTGTGTTTCTGGGAGATTGGGTGGGATGACATGTTTCTTTACTATTTTTTTGCAATATCTGTGCACCCTGAGACTATTGGTGTAAATTTAAAACAGACCTTTCTATCACAAAGTAAAATTGGCATGTAGCCTTTTGATTCAGTTTCCAGATGGTGTATGGTATTTATGAGAACAGTTGTTAAATGCTTTACAGAGTAACTCACCACACTGATAGCTGCATCTTAATGAGAAGTGGACGGTGCTATCACAGTTATGAGTGCTCTGTTGTTGAGGGGAGCTGGTTGAGCTGATTCATACAAAGAGTTTGCCTCAGAAGTTCAGTCTAGAATATTTGGATTCATCCTCAAAGTGCTGATTTTTTTTCTTTTAGCTGAAAACTGCTAACTTTACTGGAAAAAAAGTCTTTTAAAGCAGAACTTTGACCTTACTTTCTGGGAGGGAAATGCAGTTCAGCAGTTAATTATATTTATTTTTTAAAATTAATTTCTGACCTGGGTGATACTTCTAGCTACTAACTGAAATTATCTAGGGAAAAATGAAACATATTTGTGATGCTGATATCATTATATGACATATTAGCTGTTAATCAGACCAGCTGGAAGGCATTCTTGCCTTTTCTCGGTATAAGTTATGAAGAATTTTAGATAGGATTTGTTTTTCCCCATTTTCACACTCTTAAGAAATCATTCTAGGGCAACATGATAGGATTGAATTCAATTCAGGTATTATTTAAAAATCCTTGCTATGACATTTTTGATAAAACATTGCCTATCAGTTATTTCAAGAGCTGGAGAAAACACTGACAGCATGCCACACATTTCATGAAATTAAAAGAACCATAAAACAGGCCTAAACCACAAGACCATGAAAACTATTGCAAAGACAAGTAGATATCTTTGTTAAACTCTTAATTTTTTGCCTTTATCTTGTGGATTTTTAGTTTGCATTCGTTTGCTTTTGAGTGGTAAAGCAGCCTTAATGGAAACACTGCAGCTAAAGCGGCATCTGCAGCCCTGCTACAGCTTGCTGTAGCTCATGCAAAAAAAATAAGCCCAAATATACCTAAAATGAAATTACAAACCTTTTTCTCTCTGGTTGCCGCATTGCAGACAGAGTCCACAGGGAATAGCCCCTGGTGGAGAGAGTTATCAAAAGGTGCATGATTTAAACTTTTTTTCCAGGATCTGTAAGGAGTCAAACTCCTTAAAGTACTCAAAATACACCAGATGGAGGACAGCCTTGAATTGCCCTCTGATTCTTCATCATCTATGCAGAATTTCACTTATCTAAAGTTACAGTCTGGATTTAAGAGCATCCAAGTAAAGAGGGTGTTTGGAAAACAGCAGTCTGGTGCAATGCCAGAGGCTCACAATAAATCCAGGAGAATTTTACCATTCCCCTGCTGCTCCCATGAATAATCAAATCTTATTTAAACTCTCTGGAGATATTTTTTTTTCTCCTTCAGCTCCCACTAAGTCTTAGTAAGCATAATGAGATTCCAGTGGGATCCTTAGCAGAGTAAAATACAATTTGTGTTGTAGGCAACCACGCAGAGTCTGGTGGCAAAGGTTGGAGTGACACGTGGTATTCACACGATGTTGCAACACATTTCTCTTTACTCAGATGCCTGTTTGCACTTTGGCCTTGGGGTGATGCAGGGGAGATACAGAGACAGAGACAGAGACAGGTACCGACCTTCTCAGTGACCAGTGACCCAGCAGCCACCTGTGACTGGTATTTCAGGCAGGGCTGAAGCTCCTCCTGGGCTCTGCATTTTGGCTGCACAAGATCCCACCTCTCCGGCAATGGTGCAAGTTGGATTCCCAGGTACCGTTGAAGGTCTCATCCTGAGACTGCAACCACACAACTGTTTGCACATACATGTGCCTGCCTGTCCAGGGGGCTCCATGCGAGTCAATGAATTTACCCAGGACAGTGAATTATGTATTAGTGTGTTTGACAGAAGGGAATGCAAGGGTTAGCAGCATAAAACTCTAGTGATCCAAACAAATGTGACAAGTAAGAGGGAACAAGTGTGAAGTTTAGAACTGGCCATCTTAAATGCAAGTTTGCCTGAAACTCTCCTTAATATGTGTTTAGTTTCATCCAGCTATTGCCCTTCTTTAAAGAAAAAAGAATTCCTTCTGGTGTCTTTTAAAACCAAACAGAGTCTGCAAACTCTACAGGAAAGAGCAGCAAAAAATAGGTGGTCTGGAGGAACTGATTCATGAGGAAAAATATACATAGGTCTTGGTGAAGCACTGGTTCACAGGCAATGTGATAAACCTACAAATATTTGCAGGCTGTAAATACCAAGAATAGAAATTTGGTAGGACACAGTCAGACATAATCAGGACTAAAAGGAGAGGGAAAAAAATACATGTTGGGAGTAAAAGAAAAAGACTGGTCAGTGAGATGTGATAGAGCTGGGAATTAATAGATGGCGTGCCTATCCTGCAGGGAAGAAAGTGTTGGTAAGTAAATAGGCTGAGAGGGATGTCAAGACTGTCCATCTCACACTGCTGTGATAAGGTAATTTGTTAAATCTCAGCCATTTATGTGTATACATTCTTAGCTTTCAAAACCTGGCTTGGCTGCATGTTGAACACCATCTATCAGGCTGAGTTTCCCAGGGCCAATGCAACTTTGGGCCACCTGTGCCACCCCCTCCGCAGCCACAGCAGGTACCCACAGGCAGAGGGCTCAGGCAGCTCTCCCATATGCCAGTACAGATTCACGGTCCCACTTGTAACTGCCATGTGGGCATGGGTCTGGACGAGGCAAAACTGTCTCTTTGGGAGCTTTGACCTTGTGAACCAAAAAATGAAAATTGAAGCAAGACCCTTTGAAAGCTTGTGGGAAGCCAGTGAGCCTCTGAGCAGGTCTCTACCCTGGCTGTACAGGAAGGTTTCCCCTGTATCACTCCAACAAGGTCTCAGACACAGTGGAAATACTCGTTTTTCAAGGCTCAACATTTTTTCCTCTGCCCCTCCCTCCTGAGTGCTGCCAGACAGTGCATCTTCTTCAGCAGCAGAAGAGGGTGAAGGTTTGTCCCAGCCCCAGGTAGAGCCAGGCAGGCTGACCTAACTTACACCCCTCCGCCCAGCCCTGGGTGCAGAACCAGGATCAGGATCAAGCAGGAAAAACCCCAGCCAGCCTTGCCCCAGCTGCTCCCAGCTCGGAAACCTCTGAACAAAATGTTCCCGACTGGGAACTGGAAACGAGTTTGCTCCTTGTTGCAGATTTGCAAAAGACCTTACACACGCCAAAGACGGTCCCTCTGGCTCCTCCCCGCCCCACCGGCGGCCGATGAAAGAAAGCACTTCCACCAAGGATCTTGGCTCTTGCTAACGGAGAGTTATTTCCTGCTCGGGGTGTGCTGGCCTTAGCCTCTGGAAATGGGAAATTCCACCCTGAATCCGGCGGGAACTTATTGCACTGACCGAAGTCCGTCCTGTCTCAGTGACTTTCTGTGGGAATTTTTCCTCTGAGAAAACAGTGGCTTCTGAGGGTGGAAAATGGAGCTTTGTCTACGTTTTTGATCAGCCGTAAAATGGTTAATCCACCATCGGAAAACATTGTAAAATGACCCTTTAATGAATTACTAATCTACAAAGAATCTAGAAGCAAAATTAATTTAATTAAACCAGCAAGTTATTCACAGACCAGAGACAGCAGTTTTTATTACAGCCAGTCCACTCCAACCTGCACCCTGAATGCAAAGGTCAGGCTATCTGATCAAGTAAAGCTGCTAATCTGAGTTTAAAAAGCCAGCACTGAGGTTATGAGAGGTGCGAGGGGGGGAAAGCCTTTAGGTCTCTTCCTTCAGCTGGAAAAGGCACGGCTTTTGCACTGTGTGCTTACTGGTTTCCCTTCCCAGCACGTTGTGACTTGCCCTTCCAGGAGTGAAAACAGATCTACAGATGTTAGCTCATCACGCTCACCTATGCACGGTCTGAGTTTTGGCTTTGAGCACTGCGTTCGTGCCGCACTCCCGACCCTCATTAGCGGACACTCGCTCCTCTCAGCCCGGTTCTGTGCGAGGGCTGAGCACGTAGGGAAGCGGGGACAATGGGGCTCTGCGTCCCTAAATACGATTTCTAAGCGGTTTGCATTTTAGTGTCACCAAGTTAAACAGATGCAAGAAGAAAATGACCTCTCTGACTGAGAGGCACAGAGCAAAGCTGCGTGTGGGGAGCTTGCAAAGAACAGCTGGCAGCTGTGGCAGAGGCAGGAGGAGCAGGCAGCCTGGGGGCACACAGCCCTACGGCATCAGGAAAGGGAGGAAATCCCAGGTGAGGCTGACCCAAAGGGCTAGGAGCACTGCCAGCCTCCCTGATATGAAGGGCTTTCAATGCCCAGGACTTTTCCACAGGCATGGTTTTCCAGGGAAAAGGTTTGGAATATAAAGCTCTAAATGGGGTTAGAATAGCAACTAAGAGAAGAAGCATTTAATATAATGGTAAATGAGATTATTTTTATTAAAACATTAAAGAATAACGCCGGAAGGAGCAAGGCACGACGCCTGGCCTCAGGCTCTGGTGTCCCTATGGCTGGTGGAGCAGGAGCAGGGGCGCTGAGGTGCTCTGTGAAAGCCTCCCGCGGCTGGGCTGGGGACACCCGGGCACCCCGGGGGTCGTGGCACCTCCGGCCCCGTGCTCCATTGACACCCGAGCTCATCTGGCAGCCGTGTCCCACGGAGCAGATGCTGCCCGTGGCCGTGACCGGCGCGCAGGCAGGCAGGCAGGCAGCATTAAACATGTGCTCCCGGGGTCTCCCGATTGGTGTGCTGCGCAGAAGGGGCTGGTCCTTGAAGTCAGCTCCTGTGCCTGTGACAGATTATATTTTTATGCAAGAAAACAAAACCAGGATATCTGATGGACTGTGTTATCTTTACAGACAGCTTGGAGCTACAGAGGCAAGGCAAGAAGTTTTATGCTTGAACTTCAAAACTGTGAGTGGAATTTATAGGCAGTTTTAAATGCCTACTTTTTTTGAATTTTTGTTTTTATTTTGTGTGTGCATTTATGTGTCTGTGTGCAACTTTGCATGAAATATATATATCTGCATAACTTCATTATCGAGCAAGCTGTTGTGAATTCTCCTAAGATGAAATAACCATTGCTTTGGAAAACTTCACAAAGTGTTAGCTTCATTTACAGCTGGACTAATATATGTGTACACTGAGGAGGAGAAGGATGTTCCTTTCAAGTGAGTGCAATTAGTCTAGTTGGAAATTATTTCAAATCATCTTTTCCACTGGAAAATCTGTTTGAGCAGGACTAGTTGTACTGAGGGAGAATCTCCCGGGAGTTATCAGCAAATGTCAGGCTGGTCTGTGTGTCTTTGTTACAGGCACATTTGATGTTTGCTTGTGTATGGAGAGGGATTAGGTAGAAACCTGCTGTTACCATTGCGTGGCACTGCACTTGCTGGATGAAAAATCTGTTGGTACCAGGTGTTAGAAAGCTGGCCAATTAATGGTGATTGCAGGAAATTAGTTTAAGAGAATATTGTCCATTAAGACGCAGATTTACAGAACTAATTCTAACAGATACATTGCACTAGCACAGGAGGATCATTTCCGTAGCTGAAACATTAATAACCTGCTCTTTCTTGAATAGGAATAAAGAAATGAATTTCTGTGGGAGAGCTCTAGGGGTTGATACCCAGACCAGGAGTCCAAACTTGAGAAGGCAGTTTGCAACTCCAGGCTTGTGATATTTTCATTTCCTTATGGGAACTGTCCAGGATGGTCTAAAATGACCCCTGTCATCCTAGGGTGTTATTTTACATACAATCTCGTGTGAAAAGAGCTATATGCTACAACTTTGCTTGATTCACTTCCATGTTAGTACAAGCTGAGATACATGCTCTTAAAAAAAAAAAAAAAAAAAAGAAAAAAGTTGTCTTAAATCTTGTCTGGATTGTTCCACAGGTCTTTTTAGCTACCCAAAACAATCCAACACCTTTCTCAGTTTAACATACGCTTTCCTTAGTAAGCAGGCAACTCCGTGTTTCTTTTTCTTGACAAGTGTGTTGCATCAGTTTATACATTTGTATTCTGGTGTGTCCAGGTGAAACCCAAAGGTTAGGTGAAAATTGTGGGTAAGTGGCATGTTACTGCTAACTAGATATAGCAGAAACCTCATCCGTGGTGAATCCATCACCACTCATTCCCCATCTGGGTGCCTCCAGATCACGCAGCAACACAAACAGCATCCAGATGAGGTGTGGGCATACAAGTGCATTTCTGCTGCATTAGTCAGCACATGTAACATGGGATGATACCAACTCCGTACAACAGGCCTGTGAGGCAATTGAGTCCATTGCCTGCTAAAATGTAAATATCAGTATTTCTTTAACAAATGAACTGCTGGAGTAAACCTGTAACTTTTTGCTTCTCTTATATCATTGGTTGCAGAGTTTTTGTTAGAGTTCTAAAGTCAGATATAGTGTATCATCAGGCCACACCGAGGACTAATGCTGAATTTATTGGAAATAATACAGTGATGATAAGTTTCCCTTACCTTGATTCCTTTTCTCTATATTTTATTGGTCACCACAGCAGGGATAACCGGGGTTTACCCAGCAGAGCAAAACACAGCGTTTTTCCCAAAATTGAATTTGGCACCAACAGAAAAGTGCTCCCACTGAGGAAAATCATGAAACTCAAGATATTTTGGGCAGAGAGGCCTTCTTAATTTATGTGGAGGAAATCATAAATGGAAGATGTCTCTAATACAGACTGCTTCTCATAGATGTATATAATGAATTAGTGTTCTGTGTTGAGTAAATGGCAGCATTTTTATTTCAATAATGTTAAAATAAATAAATGTTCTTTTCCCTTTCTAAAATAGCAAATGAGGCTTAAAAGAAAATCTAGGCATAGATAGAAATGCATTTCAGCCAACTGTCCTTTAAATGCTGATAAAGTCCTTAAACTAAAGGGCCCTTATAATCCTTACAACGTAAAATGTTTCCTCTTCATGTGACATAATTTGGTTCTTCTTATTCCCTCAATTTGGCAGTATTTTCTCTATTAGATATTGCTGCCTAGATAGAATGGGCCAGATTCTCAGCTAGCAAGCATGAATAAAGAATGACTTCATTGAAGCCAATGACATGACCCTGGATTCATTCCAGGGTGACCAGAGTTGGAATGTGGTTCAATACATGCAGCTGCCATCCCTGCCAGGCTGGGCAAGGAGATAAATGAAGAGTTACTGCAGTTGTGCATATTGCTAGCAGAAGGATGGTCCTGCCAGCTTTCAGCCATGCTTTCACCTCCAGCTTCTTCCAAAAGCAAAGATTAAACAGAGCAATCTCACTTGTATTCCACAAACCTCAGCTTTGTGTCTCCAGTCTATGAAAGGTTGACACGAAATCCAGCTATCTGCCTTCATACCTTGTCTGACACTTTGACATCTATCTCAAGCAACGAAATGTATGTGTTACTCTATATTTTCTTTCCTCCTGCTCAGAAAGACTATAGGTTTTCCTTGATAATTTTTATGTTTATGGTGTTCTGTAGTGGTGATGTTTTAGGAAGCTTGGCTTCTTGCTGTGAAAGTGCTGCTCGCTGTGATACTCCTGGAAGCTGCTTCCCCATTCCTGGAGAAAGTTCTGGTTTCCGTCTCTGTTGTGTGATGATAACCACACTGTTCCCATGGCCACCTACCCAGCAAAATAACTCCAAGGTCTTTGTCGTGGAGAGACTAATGGGATTATTTTGTATTATAGGTGGGGCTTCCTTGTGATGGTTTTGATTTCCCTGTTCTGCATGCTAGGACAGTCCAGAGCTGCTGCACTACAGAGAGGGGAGGTTTTGTGTGGCTATCTGCAGGCTCTGTCCTATCTCCTGAAATTCATCCCAAAGGCATTAGTTGGCCTTGTTTCAAATGGGAGAGCCAGCTCTGACTGATATTGCTGGTCAGAAATATCTAGTTTATACCTCTCTTGCTGCAGCTAAAGAACTGAATTCTGTGATAGTTTTACCAGTAGCAATTCATCTTAGCTAGCTGGAAATGCCAAAGCTACAAAAGGACCTGAAGGGGATGACTCCGCTAGGCTCTGGGGTGAGGCTGGTTTCCTAGTTGCTCCGAAGGGCAAACAAGAACATGGTATGTTTGGATTTTAAGGAGCTCATTACAAATGCTACCTGCTGTGAGGACTTCCAGGAACACACATGTCTCTAAACATTCAGTATCACCAAGAAATAAACACACAGTGAAGCCAACAGGCTTGTTCTTCTTCCGTGTTTCCCAAGTTCCTAGAATGAAGTGTGTTCATATCTACCACTGAAGTGAGGATTAGATGAAGCTAAGACTCAGCTGAATTGTAGCTAACATAGTTTCTTTTGAAGTACTTTTTATCATTACATATCAGATATTTTTGTGCTATGTGGGCACGTTCTCAACAACAGCGCTCTATTAATCAAAAATAACTTACTAAATTCTGTCTGTATAGGCACAAGGTTTACCTTTACAAAATACTCATATGATGTATGCAGCCTAATTGCAAAACTTTTATAGATTTTTTTAAATTATCAAAACTTTAAAGTTTTATAAAATCTTACCTTTTATAAGTATTTAGTATTCTGTAGCATTCTGTTGCTTATAGTAGGTATTTATCACAGGCTGTTATTTGGAACAAGTAGTTCCACTAGGAAACCAGAAAAATATGCCTGATATTTTCATTTTAAAAATGAATATTCTGCTTCCAGATGTGCATTAGTGAGATGAGGATATTTGTTGTGCAGTTAGTCAACAGGGGTTATGAAAGTGATCAAGCAGGTGAAGAGAAGCTGAGCACATGCGAAAGACTCCACAAAGTCAAGCGGGTCTGTGGACCTAAAAGATAACACGTTGGTCACAACACTGCTAATATCTCTGTTTTTTCAGCAGTGAGAAGTATCACACTACGCTCTCACAAAAGCTTTGCAAAACTGGGGCCTTTGAGTCACCTGAGAGAAGCTGTCCAGAAGCAATGTGTGAAAGGAAGGGAGTTACAGGGCAAAGGAAAGCACTGTAAAAACAGACTGGTGCTAATACAACACAAATGCTCCTTGAAGCTGAAAATGAGAAAGCACGAAAGCTGTCAAGGGGAAAGATGAGGGTATGAGTAAGAGTCATGTACCTCTGATGTTTTTTGCCCTTTGTGCTATGTGTCTCATGCCTTAGGGTAAATGAATAATACTCTGTTTTGAAGACAAATTAAGTTACTTTAATTAATGCATAATGCATTGTTTTGAAGACAAATTAAATTACTTTAATTAAATTGCTGGTTGTGGGTTCTCAGAAAAAAAAAAACACAACTGCATTCATATGTCAAAGGTAGGGGCGTCGTTTGGGATCACACATGTAAGAGGTATGTGCAGGGCTGGAGGGAGACGCACCGCTGAGCAACCCAGACCACAAGCTCTCTGGCTCTATCCAGAAAAATTAGAGGGATCCCAAACACTGTTGATCCCAAAACCTTTACAGCCACAACTGGCTTTTTCAACTTTCGAACCCCAGATGCTTTAGTGCCACTGCATTATGTCCTGAAATTACAGCAGTCTGAGTGGCCTATCTAGACATCATAAAAACCCTACCTTTTTCAACAGTTTTCAAATAATATAGAACCAGCAATAGATGTGGTTTCTCTCTGTCCCTCTGTGAAAAAAGGGCTAAAAGCTCTTTCCCTGGCATGTTATTGTAGCTACACAAATAGCTGAACTAAGTATATTTTAAACAGGGGGCATTTAAAGACTGGTTGTGAAAAAAACAAGTGGCACTGACTAATATTTTGAAGTTTAGCCAAAGAAAAAAAAAAGAAAATAATTTTGGATATTGTCTGTCATTTTCTGAAGCCAAAACTTTAAAATTTCCAATCTGTATCTTTATACTCTGATATATATCTTTACACTTTTATATCCTTACACTTGTGTTCATGTCTTCATACCTATCTTTATTAACCTGCAGAATTTAGAGCCACTTAATTCTAATTCTTGGAAACAGATGTGGATTTATCTTTTGCACAAGGTAGGCTTGTAGCCTTGATGTAAACCAAGAACATGTGTCTCAAAAAAAATCCAGGCAACTGAAATGGAAAATAATTAAAGGCAACATAAACACTCATGATTTTTAAACACTTTCTAGAGTTTTTATGGGTGACTGGAGCAGAGTCTAGTTTTGGGCTGAGCAGTGCTGCAAAGCCACTAAACCCAATGGGAACAGAAATAGCATATGATTAAGGTGCCCTGAAACAGTCTGTGAACTCTTCTGAGAACTCCCTCCTGTGTAATTTCTGCCT
Organism: Callaeas wilsoni; assembly: GCA_013398955.1. NCBI lineage: Eukaryota > Metazoa > Chordata > Aves > Passeriformes > Callaeidae > Callaeas > Callaeas wilsoni. The sequence goes on from VWPU01003081.1 coordinate 225,319, forward strand.
TTGACATGTTCTGCGCCAAAGCACAGAACAGCACCTCCAGGCAGCTCTGGCTGGGGAGGAAAGATAAGGATGCTCTGCCCCTTGTTGTATCAAGAGAGCAGTATCAGGAAGGAGGACTGTGACTGTATTTATTGGAATTTGGTGGGGGTTAGGATTTAAAACATTGCAAAACTCTGTGAGAGCTATGATGCCAGTGTAGGATCAGGATATCAGTATCAGCATAGTCTGACATGCCTAAACAAAACATCATTGTCAAGGATGCCTGTGCTGTTGCTGTTTCATCATTTTAATTGCAATAATACCTAGAGGTGAAGCTGTGCTGTGCCAGCTGCACGCAGTGCATGACAGTACAGCTACACGGTGTGTCTGCACTCCACTTGTTCTGCGCCACTTACAAAAAAATACCCGTGACCTCAACTTTGAGGTGATTTAAGCAACCCTGCCTGGCTGTAGGACAGAGGTAGGGTATAAAACCCCACCCACTCTTCATGCTAAATCTGAGGCCTCTCTTGAACACCCCATTATTCAGAGGCCTTTCCACTATTTTCATGAAGGGAAGAGAAGATTTGCTGTCTCTATAGGGTTCTGTTTGCACTCTCTGTGTGGGTGTGAATCCCTGCAGGCTGGGGAGCCACAGTACCATGTCATGCCAGGTCCACAGCCAGTGCCCTCATCCCTGAGACCATCTCAGGGGCAGGAGGCTGCAGAAGGCACAGCTGCCCTTCCTGCCCACAATACCTCTGATCATAGCAAGAGGGATCCCAGGTGATGCTCCAGCACTCATTCATAGAATTAGTGGAAAAGTTTGGAAAAGGTCTCTAGGGTCATTGAGTCCAGCCATTAAGCCAGCAATGTCAAATCCACCACTAAACCATGTCCCTAAGTGCCACACTTACATGTGGAGACACATGAAGGAAAAAGAAGGGGGAACCTTCCTAAAGCAGTTTTTCAAGCGTGGTGGAAGAGCACTGCATTGTCTCTCAGGCAGTGTTGCACACAGTTTCTCCATCACCCCTCCAAAGAATTCATGCATTAAACTTCAACACCTTAAATTATGCTGCTAGGGTCAGGAGCTGTGATGCCTCAGGCAGGTATCCAAGCCAGCCATGCTAAAGCTCACACAGAATTTCCAAGGAAGTAAGTAAAAATAACATTCCTCCTCATGTTTTTGGCTCTTGCTATCTCCATTGCAACATGAATTAAGCCAACACACAGATAGCAGCAGAAGGAGATGCCAAAGAGAAGGGTGTTTTATATAGATAATTGCATGCACAGCTCACGTGTAGTCAGGGGCAGTGATTTCAAATGCTGCCAGTGATTTCAGTGGTTGCTCAGTACTGAAACAGAGAGGAGCATTCCTCTTGCAGGTCCTCAGCAGAGGTTTCTGCAGCACCGAGGCTGGCAGTTTGTCAGTGATAGATCTACTCTTCATTGCTGCTCTTCACTGGCGTACAAACACCTTGGGATGTAGGCACTGTCCCTTTTCTTTACATTTTGAAGGTGACTTCCATTTACCTTTTCCCCCAAACCCTAATTGTGAAATGCTTTTGAGAAACATCTCCATGGAACTGAGATGCTGCTCCATATCCTTTGCAAGTGTAAATTAACTAACCTTGCAGAAGTAATTGACGGAAAAGTAATTTCCCTTTGTCATGACAAAAAGTATTGCAGTATGAGAGTAATGACTACAATTTAAGCAGCTATGAATTGTGCATTAGAGAGCTCTAGAACTGAATATTGCTCACAATGAAATTTAAATTGCATTTCTTCTGCGTCTAGCTGTTTATAAGTAACACTGCAGTTACAGCCACAATAGTCATTTTTGTCACCAGTTTCTTATTGCCACTGACAATAGAAATAAGATCTAGCTAGCTGATGGCCACTGCAATAAATGGAAGTTAGAATACTCTTTATTAGGCTCAAATTTCACTAGAAATGGAAACAAAACCCTAGATACAAGCACAGCATGAAGTGAAAGTGCCTTGAAAATTTAAGCAAACATTTAGCAGCTAGAGTCTCTTTCCATAGCTAGTAATTAAAAAAAAACAAACAAAAAAAAAAAGTCTCCTTGAACTCTGTCATATAAATTGGGATTTTGATACAAATTTCTGGCTTGGACCTAATTCCCAATTTATGAGGCAACCATATTTAGATGCAGAAGAGTATGTTGTTTAATATGCACTGTAGTAGCCTCCAAAACCTGTTGGATCCTGCACACACAAGTACTTGCACCAGTCTGCAGCAAACTCTCCATCTTTTGGTGATTTGTAATGCACCCTGAGCTTTCATCCATGGTGCAACAAGCCCCTCTGACCTTGCGTGCTGCTGGCATCCTTTATTTACAGTTAGCTTGTGAGACTGATTTTCCTGTGCATAAGGGATAGATAAAGACAGTCCAGCTTGTGGTTTTGATATTTTTGCAACTCATCAGCATGATAGAGCTCACCAGCAGTCCTCTTTGATCCTAGCAGGTCTTCCTAGAGGGTTGGAACTCAGATCCAGTATCTTTATCTGTGTTTTGCTATGTGTGGACATGAAATCCGTGAGGGCAGTTCTCGGCAGCATCCGAGCAGGTTAAGCTGCCCACGCTGCTGTAATCCCTGTCATGTCCTTGCCACATTTTATAGGTGAGCAGGGGCTGTCCTTTACCCCAGGGATGGTGATGCTGGAGCCACAGGTGGGAGACGCAGCCACATTTGCAGTGGGAGCCTACTGGTCCCCAGTGCTCTTCCTCCAGCCGGGGTGACACAGACATGTGCCCAGAAACTCTCTGCTTCTCGGGAATGGTTTCTCTGAGAAATGCAGCACTACCCAAATGGTAGGAGGAGAATGCAACAACATCTTTTCTTTGTATATATTTAAAATATCTTCTATTGTTCTACACTTGAGCCATTGCCCTCTAATTTCTCAGAGTTTTTACAACAGCAATGAGTCCTCAAGACAAGGTTTCAAAGAGGAAAATGGACTGTGTTGAGGCAGGGCATGGGGTTAATAAGGGCTGCAAAGGAGGTGACACTAAGAAATGCAAAGCAAAACAGACATGGACAGTGCTATATGATGTGAGTTGGCTCAACTAAATGGAAATGAGTATCCATTACATTTTTATAAACCAGGCAAAAATAAGCAGAGGTAGAGATAAACTAGCTTGAGTATGAGTATAAGCTCTGCTGCATGCTCCTCTGTGATAATGGGATAAGTTAGAGATGTAAAGAATCTTTTTTCTGCAGCCTATGAATTAGCTGGCATAGCTGAGTATGCAAGATTTTAAAACATATCCTGGTTTTCTAATGGCCCTCACAGAGAATGAGTAAAGGATCTAAAAGATCAGTGGAAAAAAAAAGGGTGAAATAGCAACAAAGAAGCAAATGAATAATTTTGTGCATGAGGGACTCTCCTGTGGTTTTTTTGCAAGCATCCCTGACACTGTTTTCTTCTTCTCTGACCCTTTCTTACCACTGTGTAACTTTACAGAGGTACAACTGGCTAGTGCCTGAGAAGAAGCAAAGGAAATAAGCATCCCTGTGCTGCCAAAAAGCATAAGAACATGAGTAATGGAAAAACTAGTTTTATTTGACAACTGGTGAGGATTTACCTTGAAAAAAGGGACACTCAATCCGAAAGCTTACACCTTGAAATTGGTTGTAATTGGAAGCCACTACAGTAGAGCAAATTGGAAACCTATTAAATAGTGGCTAAAATATTTTTTCTTTAACTGAGACCTGCATATTAGCTTCAGTCCGAGAATAAATATTTTGAGTGAAGAATTTTGTGATAGAAATCTATAATTACCTTTGCAATATTGCTGGTATCCATCTACTTAGCAAAGACTCTGATTTTATTAGCTATTTAATCATCTGAAATACTCTATTACCAAAAGCTTAGGCAGAACAATGTCTCTGTCAGATTCTGCAGCTCTTGGGTTGTGTGTTTAATAACCTGTTATATTTCAAACCCTGTAGAAATTTGTCACTGAAACTTCTCTTCTTTTAATCAATCCCCAGGTTAAAGATATGGTCAAACTAAATCTTTTTTGAAGCTAGCTTCACAGAATTTTTGTCCTCACCTAAGATTTAGATTGCCTTAAATCCTCTGTCAGCAATCTGTGTTCCTCAAAAATGTTTGAAAAACTGTTACTTTAAGGTCATGTCCTTGTGTGTGTGACAGCTGAGGAGGACTGTGCCCCAACCTCAGCAGGAGCAGGGATGAGGAACTCCTCGTGCTGTGCTTCCAGAGCTGCAGCACCTGCCCATGATCTGGCCAGCAATCCTATCTGATGATAAACCTCCAAACTGCCAAGAAAATGATGGAAATAAGGCCACACCTGCCAGTGAGGATGCAACACTGGTGTAAGTGAGAGTGATTAACTCCCAGTCCCTCTCCTCCTTTTTCCATGAGGTTGTCTGCTGGAGGCAGCCTCAAGAAATCTTTCTGTGACCTGGGGGAATATTATTCTCTCTCCTCTGGCCAGCTGCATGTCTTTTCTCCAATAGACACTATGGAGACAGAAAGACTATGGCAAAGTCTCCAGAAATTTGTCAGGGCTTAGAAAGCATGCAATAATGTTAGTGACCATGAACCAGATTCTCCTGGTAGAGCTGCATCCATTAGTAAATCCCATATCTCTTTTTTCTGCATGTGAGGTGTCTGTGGCCAAGTTAGTTGAGGCCAGACTTTTCCAGCTACATTATTCATCCAACAGCTCCAGATCTGTCCCTGTCAACCACTTATAAAGCCAAGATAGCCAAGAAAAGCCTTCTGAGGAGCCCAAGCCTTGTAGGCCATCGCAGTAAAGAAAGAGAAACACCGGGATCCAGAACAGGGAGGGAAGCTCATGCTAGTCTTCATTTAAAATATCGAATTATACAGCAGAAGAATGAAATTACCTACTATCTAGTTTGTTCCTCTCCCACTGACATCCTCTCCTTGGCATTCCTTTGCCATGAGTTCAGTCTGTATCATCTCCCCCACACTGTATCTTCTCCCTCCATTGCTGATCCCAGATGAAGCTGGCTGAAAGGCACGGAGCACAAGGGAAACAGAATGCAAACTAAGACTGCTTAGCGGGTTTCTCAAGCATTAGGACTCCAGGGACAAGAGACTTGGCTTACAGTTGGTCAGGGAAGGTTCTGCAGCTGCCTGGAGGTGGGGAAACAAAACAGTGTCATTATTTTTACTTTGTTAATGAGACATCAGGGTGGGTCTCTACAGCTGGAGAGACAAAGGGCAAATGGAAGTCAGCGCTATACACAGATTTAACAGATGTCTCCTAGTCTTCCTGGAGATGATGGTAATGAGAGCAAATAGTTCCTAGCCCTGCCCATAGAGAAGGCTTTCTATGGTAGGAGGACGTTGCAGTAGTGACTGAACAGACAGACAGATGGCTGCACAACCCCACTTTGCTCCAAACTCGCTTGAGGGTTGGGTAGATAAGATGACAATAGAAAAAAAGAACAAAACAAACTGGTAGAAGTAGAAATAAAAAGTAGAAAGAGGAACAAAAGTGCACATTCACTTAGCCACGGTCAGATGAGCATGAGTTGCAGGGTACTACAGAAGCAGGTTTTAAGGAGAGATTTCTAAAATGTTATTTTGAAGGTTGTTACTATGTCAGCTATGTTAAAAGTTTAAATTTAACTATATGTAAAGATTTTAACTATAACAAAATATTTGTTTAAACTTTACTATGTTAACTTTAAATATGAGGAAAAGGAAACCAGAGAGGCAGGTATTAGTCTGGAAGTTGAATCTGCTGCTTTAACTGGGAAAAGTGAGGAATAGTCAGTCTCATAGTTGTAAGTTTTGATAGAAAAGATGAGCTCAGGGTGGGGAGGACCACAAGTTTGTGTCCATGAGGAGGATAAGAGAGGATGGCAATTTGATCTCCTGAAACCAGGATGCAAGGAGTTTTGTATGGATTTAAACGAGGTGGTTCAGAAGGTGCCTGAATATTATAATGAGGGTGGAGTGCTGGCCTGACATTGCCATGATCTGACCTTCACAGAGTAAGATAAAAGCATTGGCAGCCTAGAGAGAGCATCCTTGTGGTGCTGTTTCATGGGCTGTTGCATTCTCACAGCAGTAAAATGAAGGACAAGAATGTCCAAGCAATGTTTTAGTGGCACTGTATCTAATGCTAAGCAAGTCAGTAGCCCATCTACATCATACTGAAGTGCAGTTCAAATTATTGTAATTACTTTTTTTAAGAAGACTGATGTGCTTTTTGCCTTCAGGTAGCGTCCAGATTTCCCAAGTCTGGTTCCTGTACATTCTCAAAGCTTCTGTTTTCTGTCTGGACTTCCAACTTCTTGAACACTTTTTCTCCTTTTCTTGCTCTGGATCACTTTCTGTGCTGGTCTCTCTCAGTCCCTAATACATGTGTTATCATACTGACTATGGCATATTCTTTGAATTCAAATTCTTCTTTAAAGCACTTTACTTACGGGTAGCTCTCCAGGGAAAACTGCCTCATGTGTTGTTGTCTGTTTCATTTATCCCAAAGCATATCCTTGCTCAGGTTCAAGCACATCTGTTTCACATCTCTATCTGATGTCACTTCTCAGCCCTTCCTGCTTTTCTCCTTCCTGCTTCACTGTTTTAATTCTCTGTGTTCATCTCATTTACTGAGTCATCGGTGCCAAAGCTATTTGGCCCGATTCTCATCCTAATTATGGAAATTTACTCCACAAAAATGGAGTGAGAGCAGTTATTCTAGTGTTGCCGATACACCAGGACCTGAATCTGGGATTGATTTCTTTCTTGCAATAGCATGCTTGATTTTGGCAATATCATCAAATAATGAACCTGCTTTCATTTAGAGTACTCAATACCAAATGTAAAATGAAACAACGATGAATTCTGAAAAAAAAAATCCATTGTATTGTAATTATCTGTCTACAAACAATGTCATCTGGCGAACAGGAGTCACTGGAGAAGCTCTTACAATGCAGTCATAACTGGGAACGAGATGTTTTTTTCCTAGTTGTGTAAGCCATTAAACCAATGTTACAGTGTAGCCTTCAGCAGCTTACAGCAGGGAAGGCTTTAAAGACTACATTTATTTTGAAACACTTAAAATATATTAAAATTCCTAATCTCAGGAATAAGGAGGAAGACTGGGAATTGTTGCCTGGAAGTTGTGAAGCTACAGGGAGGAATAGAATAAATCCTTCAGTTCATCAAGGACAAAATATTTTTCCATAAATACAACCTGACTCTCCCCTCATGCTTCTTTTTCACCTGTTATGCAGCTTGTTGAATCTACATTTTCTCCAAGCATCACACTTTGGCTGAAAAGACAGCATGGCTTCTTGCCAGATAAAATGATTTAAAGATATTTCTATGCTTATTTGAGTTGCTATGAATGGTCAGAACTGCTGGGTTTTTCACCAGCATCTCCTCACGTTCCTGCAGCAAATCTTTCTTGTTACGCTCTGGGTCTCCCAGACTCCTTGCCTCTACAGGTTAGGGGACACTGAAAAAATGTGTAACCCTAGAGAGTGATGACAGCTTTTGCAAAGCATGTTGTTGACTTGTACAGATTGAAGCAATGGATGGGGTCTGTCAGGAATTTAGCCATGGGCCCAGATGCTGACTGGGAATGCTGGCTGGAGAAGCAGTTCCCTGGCCAATGATCCTTGTGTATGTCTGAGCTGACTCTGAGGTGAGAGAGAGTCTTCAGAACCATCGAAATCCCCTGCATGAGATACCCACACAGCTTTCCTCCATGGGACAGAGAGGAAAAGAGAGGAGACACAAGTGAGGGTCTCTAAGCATCAGTAAAAGGACAAAGAAATGGTTTTGCTGAAGCCTGGTTGCCAGCTTGGTGCCCTCAGAGCAGCCTGAGGATAGGAAGCCGACTGTGTGTGCACGTTTTCATGCAGCTGCACCTTGGTGACTGCCTGTGATGTGTAGCTCAATCCTTTTCCCAGCCAAATTGCTGTCAGGAGGTGACATCAATAAAGGAAATCAGCTGTGAACTGACACGGATATAACACTGACACATATTAGAAATATTTCAAAGCCATTCAGCACCTCCTCTTTTCTGTGAGCATTCACTTCTTCTGGCCCTTCGTGGTCTCCCTGACCTTGTCACATGTCTGTGAGCTACTGACACTTCATCCCTGAGTTATGACAGGAGTTATGGATTTGTGCAGTCCTGTTTTATGATGATGATTTATCATTTGTATTACAGTCATGACTAGAGGCCTCAAGCAAGATCAGGGCCTCACAGTGCAAGTCACTGTAAAAACATGTATTAGGAGACACTCGTGCTCTGAAAAGATCACAAACAAAAGGCGGGAGGATGAACAGAAACACGGAGACGTGAAATGCAGTACCCACTGTAACCTGAGGACAAGCACCAGGGCAGGGAGCAGCAGCGTTCCTGTCCCCTGGCTCCTGCTTGCCCATGTCCACACCAGGCTCTGCTGTCTGCAAGTCCTCCCCATGCCCTCCCCTCCAGGGGCTATGAAGGGCTGGCACCTTCCTGCCTCACCACATCTCTGCCCAGGAGGCACATCTCTGCCTCCCCCACTGGGTGTTACAGCTGCATTGCTCCCATGCAGCTGCTCCATCACTGCTGCTGCTGCGGCACTTCCAAAATTATTAAACTGCAATTACTTCCATGGAATCATAGAATTAAAGTTGGAAAAGACTTCTAAGATCATCAAGTCCAGCTGTTAATCCAGCACCACTCTGTTCACCACTAAACCGCATCCCTAAGTGCCACATCCACATTTTTTTGGAGCCTTCCAGGGATGGTGATTCCACCACTTCCCTGGGCAGCCTGTTCCAGTGCTTGACCACCCTCTCCGTGAAGATTTTTTTCCTCATATCCTATCTAAATCTCCCCTGGTGCAACTTGAAGTCATTTCCTCACATCCTGCCACTTGTTACCCCGGGAGAAGAGAGTGTTTTTTTCACCACTGAGCTGATAGCTGTCGCTACCAGCAGCTGTTGGTTATCACCTCCAAAGTGAGACCAGATGGCTTCATTTCTCTTCAGAGCAAAGTAAAACAGGTAACTTCAAATGATTGTAATTTTATATATATATAGATCTAAGATATGTTTGGTGCAAGACTGACAGTGAACTAAACTGAAAGCACAGAGACATACTATGGGACAGCTGCATCCCATCGCCACTTATGAGGCTTAGATCTCACTTTTGGCTCTACCCAAACACTGCCCTTGCTTTGCCTCTGCAGTACTTATGAGATAATTGGAGGGTAACATTTTTCCTCCTTTTGTAATTGTAATTGCACTTGGCATTATGACCAAAGCTGTTCTCTACATATAAAAATGCAGTTCACAGAGCTTAACCTCAAAGATGGGTGTGTGGGCTAGCATCAGCCCTGGGTTTATGTGAATAATACATTGAACAATGCTTTGAAAATGTTGTACACCTAACGCTCCTGGTAAGTGCAAAGCTATATAGAGAAGAAAAACAAGAAGATTTTCAAAGAGGCAAAAGCCAGATTGTACTTATGAAAAAGCTTGGTTAGGCCCTTTAGGAAAACCAGGAAATAAAAACACTGAGAGCTGCTCTGCCTCGCACTGCTCACAGGAGCACCAGTGCAGCAGTCAAGAGTAGGCAGACACTCTGAGATGGCATTAGTGTGGCAGTAGGTAGTAAATTGAGGGGCTCTAGTGGGCTTACAGGGCAGGCTTACAGGAGACTCTGATGCTGGCTAGACTACAAAGCCTGCTAGATACAGCAGAATATGCTGCTCCCAAAGAACCTGGAAAGTGTGGCTTGCATCTAAGGGCTATGGAAACATTATCACACTGGCAAGCCACTGCCAAAGTTGTGTGTAGGGCAACCTGTCCTTCATTGAGCTTTTGTAATGAGGAGCTCGACAGAGAATGGCACAACTTGTAGCTCCAGGCAGATAGTCTGTCTTGCAACATCTGAGCCAGCTTTTGGAGCTTTCATGACAGAAAGTGCTCACCCCAGCCAATATATCCTCCATCCTCCTAATAATAACCCTGTAACTGTGGCAGGTGGCACCCAGCAGACATTTTCTACCTACTCAATTAATCTTCAGTGTAGCTCAAGCACACAGCAAAGACCTGCATCACAAATACATCAAGGAGCGTTTGCAAGATGCAGGAATTCCTCTTTTCCTCTCAGAACCAGGGAGGGTCCAGCCTTCCTAGCCCACCTGCATCTTTCCCAGGTGTGCTCTACAATTTGCTCTGTGTGTCTGTCTAATTCCTTTCTTCATAACACAGTTCAGCCTGTGTTGATTATACCTGCATGATACAGTCACCATATAATGCCACGAGGAGTGGAAACTTCCCCCACAAATATGTTTATAAGGAGATTTTTTACCACTTAAATCTTTTGCATGGATGCAAATAACATCACAGTAAGCAAGCTGTGATCTCATCCCTAGTAGGATCTCTGCTGCTGTTTAATTCATCTCCATCCTTTTTTCTTTTTCTTTTTCTTTTTCTTTTTCTTTTTCTTTTTCTTTTTCTTTTTCTTTTAATTTTTATAATTTTTATTCCTTCTATAAAATAGACACAGAAGTGGTGCTGGCCTTGCTCACAGTCAGTCCAACCTCATGCCTCAGTGCAGATGTCCCACGTGTCACATGCTGCTCTGTGCACCAACCAAGAAGCAGCCTCAGCCCAAAATGAATCATCAAACAAATGCACTTTCACCAGAGAGCCATTTTTATGCCTTGTCTGTGTGAGACAGCTATTGACAATCCAGCAGTTCAGGCTGGTTTTCCTTTCCCTTTGTTGTCAGAGATATGAGGCTGATCTAAGCTTCTTTAAGGGTGAGATGCAGAGCAAGAAGGACACACAATTTTATGGCACCAGGCTTTGCTACTTCCACTTCTCAGTGAAAAAATCTAGTTCTGATGTGACTTGTGGTCTGTAAAGCAGTTTGTCATCATGTTCCTTCAGGAAATGTGGCAGAGCTGAGCTGCCAGTGGGGCTCCCCTTCAGTGTCTGAAGTTCAGACACCCGGTTTGCCATGAGAACTCCCTCCTGAAAATGTACAGTAAATACGACGCCAGCATGAAGAGGTTTGGGGGTCAAATCAGCACAATTTATTTTTGTGGAGACATACTCATAAAAAGCCTGGTTGCTGCACATCTCTCAGGCTGTTGGTATTTACCAAACAACCTCAGGCTACAGCGTCAGCCAGAGGTGGCTTGGAGGCTGGATCACAGCTCATTCACCGACTGCAGTGGCACTGTAGGAATAAACACTATACCTGTGAGGTGGAGATGTGCTATCAAAGCCATAAAGATAACCGCATCGCTCCTAAGTGGAGAAATTTAGTTCAGTGTATATTACAGTTAAATGGCAAAATTACAGTTGTAACAATATGGGGATGTAAATGTAATTGCATATAACATTGTGTAATCGTTAAAATCCATATAAATTTTGCTCACTCAAATTAAACACAAGCGACTACTGCTTGACACCTGAAACATTAGCATAATATTCATGCCATATGGCTGGCATTTTCTGTTTCTTATATGTCACTCTTCATTCTTGTCAGCTGCTCACGAGAACTTGCCAGATAATATCTACACCATTGCCAAAAATGTCTAACAGCTGGTGTAGTACTGGTTAAACGCTTTGTAATGTTTCAAACTTTAGTGCTCCCATCTATGCTCCAGAGAGCTGGTTCTTGGAGCAGATGTTTAAGCTTTGTTTTTAAATTAACTTCAGTCTGCTTTTGTGTCAGTGGTGTGTTTTTATGCTCCATCATGCTGCCGCCTTCTGTGAGATGAATGCGCTCAGCAGCATCCAACCTTAAAATACATCAACTGTCATGATAAACTCTGTGTTAAAAATGCAGCTCAGACCACCTATTAGCAGAGCTGGTGATGTCTTCCATTTCCCTCTGTCCCTGTGATCGTCCTTGCAGCACAGAGATGTGTGTCTGCTCGATGCCCTAGATGCCACTGGCTGCTGGAGCCCTTCTCTGATTCAGAAATTGGCACAGAGGGTCTTAATGCCCAAATGAGACTCCTGAGGGAGCTAAACCACAACGTGGGCTTAAGGCTCCAGCACTGCATGGGCATGGTTTAGAGCTATGTCTGCCCCAGCTGGGGATTGGGCATCAGGGTCTGTACTGGCACCCAGGCTTGCCCCTGAAGTGATCCCTAACCCCACCCTCAGCTTATAGGATTTGAGACCACTGGTGGATGACTGAGAACAGGAGGTACATTTTTGCCCCTGTAAATGCCCCTGTAAGTACCCCTTAAAACTGTCCTGATGACTAAATCAGGAATTTTCTAATGTCTTCTGCATGGAAATCAGTGTGAAATCTGCTCATGCTGAAATCCATGTAGTTGGATGATTTACACATTGAGATTTATGATGAGCCGGGCACATGAATGCTGTTGAATTAAACAAACATCCAATTTCATAACCAATCTGATTTTATGCATAGGACATGCAGTTCCCTTGGGGCTGTGAGCTTAAAAGTCTGATTTACACCTTTGGAAAAGAGGACTTCTTGCTTTTTTTGCTTTGCTCTTCTTTTCCTGAACACAAGAAGTTATCTTACCTTTTGCTCTTTCAGGTTCTTTTCCAGTTGAAGACACTTTCCATTTAAAACAATGGGTTGAATTTTGAGGCACTGTGATAGAGGGCATTTATTGAGAAGGTGCTAGGACATTCTTAAGTGCCCAAATAGCTTTGTAAGGATGAAAATTAGGAAAGAAGAGTGCTGGATAGAGGTGACCTCTGCCCCACCAGAAGTGGACAGTTTTAACCTGCTAGGCTACTTTGCCTCATGTAGACAATGACTTAATGCATGTCTTTTTTACATGGAGGCATTTTAATTTGGTCTACCATTTGGCACAGGCTGTCCTTTCCGAGCTGCCATACAGGCACAAAACAAAAAAGTGACAACTGAGTGAATAAGCTTCCCATCTAACATGAGGCAAGAAACAGAGGTATGGACAGGCAGAGAGTGTGGGTAAATACATAAATTCATGCTACAGGCAGTGCTCTTAGCATGCCATCACCAGCATCAGTGATTTTTGCCATGTGGGATGCATAAACACTGGATATTCAGACTATGGCTCATGTCTCTCATTTTCCTCTTCCTGCATGTGCAGACCCGCTCAAATGGAAGAAGGGCTGGTAGAAGAGTTGTGGACTGCATATATCAAAAAGTAGATTTGCACAATTTTTATTCTTTGCAGACATTTCTGCTGCTATAATGTATCCCTGGAAATTATCCATCTTGGATAATGGATGGAATTAGATTAGAAACAAGACAAGATGCAATTATTCACAGAGGATGACTTGGATAAACTGGTAAAATGGGGCCTGCAGCTGGGCCTGTCAGCATCTGGTTTGTGTGCACACAGAGGAATCACAGAGGATTTTATCCTCGGCATTAGCTGTAATAGGATAAACATATTTTCTGTTTATTGTAATACAGTCTTTTACCCACATTAAAAATCATTACTAAAACATTCTCTATCACATAAAAGTTGGTATCACTTACTCCAATAAGGAGTTATCCACATGAGGTCCCTAAGTTGAAAAAAACTATGATAAAAATGAAATTAAGCTTAATCTTTGATGAGGAATAAAGACATTGCCTGAGGCCAGAGAACTGCATCAGGCTGCTCATAAGGCCTTTTCAGTGCTGTGGGATCCAGGGCAGGAGCAAATGTCAGCCTACTCTTTTCTTCAGGCAGGCTCAGCTCTTTTCCTAAGGAAAAGCTTTTCCTCACACCAAAGTTTGCAAGCTCATTCCCGAAGCAGACAACCAAATGGGACACTCTTAATTCATTTAGGTGCTTGGTGCATCCCTTAAAATAATTTTCTACTTCTTTAAGCATTTGGATGTTGTTGGAAGTCAGGCTATCAAGACCATGCAAAAGGCATGATAGAGCTGAGAAGAGGGATGCTGTTGGGGGGATGCTGCCCTTCTTTTCCTCTCACACCTTCTTACTTGTGAATGTGCTCATTGACATGTCAAGAGTTTGAATTCAGAGGCAGGGAGCAAAAGTGAAAAACTTCTGCTAATGGATGTTCACGCTGGATTTTAAAATTTTTGTCCATAGAATCCGTAGACCATTTTGTTGTAAGTATTTCATTTTACACACACTAATTGACACTAAAGATTTGGCACAATTCTGAACTCCTGGAACTAAAGATGTTGGTTATCAAATTGTGATGTTCTGCTGCAAAAAGATGACTAAAAAGAATGACATAAGTAGATTGTTCCCGGAGGCCAAACATGTAGTACAGTGCAGCTCATTACTTAGTAATGTAGCACACAAATGTGATTTTAATCCATCATTTTTACCACCACCTTGAACATGATTATAGCCAACTTGTAGGGTCATCCAAGTACCTCTATGACCTAGGCTATAAGTTCTTTTCAGCTCAGGCCACTGCAAATCCGTCATTTGTGGTGTTCCATTTATGTTCTTTAGTTTGTGAATGTGAATTATTTGATGGAAATCATTTCAGTGCAAAGGCAACCAGGTGACGCTTGTAACTGAGTGTCAGCCAGCAGGTCGGGAAATTGGTTTTTCATTTCTTGCTGTTGATAAGTTTAGCTATGTGACTCTTTTTAAATGACTCTTTTATGTCTCTGTATTGATATAAAACACATTAACACAAAGCTTCCAAACTCAACCCTTGCTCTGCATATCCTTCCTACATGTACTTAAAGCATTTTATTTGTCCCATTCTCTTCAGCAGCCTAATCAGGTTCATAATCAGGAGTGTATAATATTTATACAGGGTAAGGCTTTCATTCCTTGCAAGACTACCAAAGAAAGGCAATGCTGAGCATGGTGGTTGCGACACAAAGTTGTTAAATGTTTCTTTTATGTGCTGCTCAGGGCACCAAAGCCTTGCGGATGGAGCCCCTGCCAGCACCCCACACATCCCCACAGAGGCTACCCCGCAGGTCTGAGGTTAGAGGGCACTGAATGCCCAGCGTGCAAAAACAACCATGTGTGTTTAAATTCAACATAGCCTGTAAAGTGAAGTACAGAGAAATAAAAATAGTAAGAAAAATCTGCTTTTCCTTTTGCTTTTATTCCTTTTCCTCGCTGTTATTTTACTACAGCATGTCAATGCGTTCTGCTGACATGGGAATCAATAGAGGGAGCCAAGTTTTTTGTGCACTGTAGAGGGGGGCACTGTTTGCTCTGGTTTAGGCAATCAACCTTCTTTTCACTGGGAGTATTTCTAAGACCTGATTTAGAGAGGCTGAAAGCCTGAAATAGTTGTCTATACCTAATAGTTGTCTAATTTTTATCACGGACTTAATCAAAACTTTTGTAGAGACTTTTTAATGTTTCATTTCTCAGAACTCCTTATGAGACTGGTATACTTCCTCCAGCTTCATAATGTCAGAAGCAACAACTTAAAACAAAATCAGTCAAAGCAACACAAATAACTCACTGTTTAAAAAATTCAGGTTTTTTTCCCAATACTTTTCTAAGCACTATTTTGCTGAATTTTAACACAGGAAAACTGCTGTTGTCTATTTAAATTTCTTAACTAACATTTAAGGTTTTCACTTGGCTGACACTTCTTGGCCTTGCATTAATCTTGGGATTGTTTCACAAGAGACCCAGGGAACACCCACTGATAACAATGTCAAACATTCAATGTATTTACTGAACGTTTCCACTTGCTTGATCATTAAGGCATGCCTTGGGTATGAGGTCACCGATGTTGTGTGTGTGTAGAATTTATGGGGTGATTTGAACTATAGGGGAGTCCTGACATGTTTTTGGCAAATACTGTCAGATACCATGGACTGATGCCACTCAGAATTGTAGCTCTGGGATATGATCAGGTTCTAGCATGAACGTTTTGCATTAGAATTCAAATCTTCTGATTGCAGAGAAGATGGGAAAAAGGTTATTTGAACAGACCATATGTACATGGGAGGAACTTTTTGCTAGAACACATTTTCTTGTCTGTTGAAACAGATTAATTAAACATTAAATCTTTTGACAAACAAAAATGAAAATGTAGTTTTAGAAAATCAGAGGAGAAAGCTTTACATCAATGCAGCATTGTGCTCTCCTTTTTAATTTTTCATTTAAGTTGGAGAGAGCAGCAAAGGACTAAGTTAAGAAGGTGGCAGTGAGCGGATTCAGCAGCAACTTGGGCTATAACCAAGTCTGGTCTTCCTAAACTGTGCTATTGGGTTTGCCAAAGGCTTGCTAGAAGCCTTGCAGTGCCTATTCCTGGCCAGTTTAAAACTCGTTTAAATAATGAAAAAAAAAATCTTCAGTTGGATATTAGCACCTTTAGATATAGTGATGATGACTTTGGCTGCCTTAGTTTGCCACTTCTCCATTTGTCCTGTTGTGAGAAAAACCTAAGACTTTGAGCACTTGATTGAAACCACACGGGAACAGGATCTCGACCTGTGCAGCTGCTGACTTTATCACATACGTGCAGCCTGACTTTTCTGACTCTGTTTTTCTTCCAGCCTCTTGTTTTGCATGTTTAAATTGCAAGCTCCTTCAGACAAGGTCCATTTCTCACCACAGATTTATATTCTGTCATCCGTGGTTGCGCTGCAAGACAAACAACCACGAAGGCTGCAAAGGAGGAGGCTGCCACTTGTGCAGGAGGTTCCAGCAGTTCTATTCCCCTTTGTCTAAAACATTGAAATAAGGCCACTTCTGGTGTTGTGCACATTTAAATCCTTTGCAAAGACATTAACCCTTTGACATTAGTCCCTCTAATTGGACTTTGTTTCATTATCTGAAGTTTTTCCCTTAACATTTTAAAAATCAATAAGTGTTGTTGGCTGGTCGCCAAGTATGAGAGACCACAAGTAAATGAACAGCATTTCAGCAGGGGTTCAAGAAAGAAATACTGGTATTGAATTAGACTGTATTTCTTCATCCCACCTATAATATAAAGGAAGGAGATGGAATAAAAACCACAGAAAGTAGAATAAAAGGTAGAAGGAAAGAGACATTCTAGGAGTTCAACTACATGTTTGAAAGATGAAGACTAAATGAGACTAGCTGCTCTGTGGACAAGGATTTTCATAATGGGGGCAGGACAGAGACACAAAATACTAGATTTGACACACATTTGATAGGGATGCCTAGCAGAAATATTTTGTAAGGTTTCTTAGTGAAATATGCACAAGATGATTTTAAGGAACAGTCCTGCTTTTGATATGTAACATTCACATGGAGCTCCCCAGCTTTTGGATATATGCTGTCTTGCCCTAGGAGTCCACTTCTTACAGAAAGGGCCTTTGAATAATGTTTCAGAAATTCTTGACCTGTCCCCTAAAAGATTTTCAGTACTGCTTTTTGAAAATAACTTTTTTAAACAAACCACTTACGTGGGATAAATGGGCAAACACTGTGATCTATATTTCTACCCTTATTTTTATTTAATATTTTGTATACCTATTGGGATAAGGACTATCCTACAACACAGAAAGGATAATCCCATTTTCCATGGAAAACAAAGCACAAAGTCTTCTGATAAATAGCACAAAAATTGCTTTGCTTTTTAGGCAGGCAGCGTTCTCCAGCTGAAAGACTGAGATATTAGAGCAATGAGTGTATTAGTGTAGTGAAGCTGACATTATCAGGTGTTGTAAATGAGAAATGTCATTTATGAGTTGTCACACAGCTATTATTGAGAGACTATTCAGAGGAACACAGTACATCATTGTGGCTGTCACTGCGCTTGCTGCAATCACTGAACAACCAGGCATAGTTAAACAGAAAATTTCTTTCACTTTCAGGGCAAATTACACTTATGGTTTATTTATGTGATGGATTCATTCCATTTAGGCATCCTCTGTAAGTGTTTTATGACAGCTGTGGTGGCACAGACCTGCGACTCGGGGCCAGTCAAGTGGGATGGATGGATGGATGGATGGATGGATGGATGGATGGATGGATGGATGGATGGATGGATGGCAACTGACTGGGGAGCAGACCCCCTGCACTCCCACAGTGTGGAGGGTGGGGAGGAGGAGGTTTTGGGTAAGGAGGTGGGGGTGCTGACACTTCAGGTCCAATCCCTCTCTCTCATCTGCCAGCAGTTTTGGAGGACAGGGTCAAGTGACTTTAGGGAGCATCCTGACCCTGATTCCAGACAGGATGGGAATGCAGGAGTTTCCATAGCTGCTCCTGCCTTGCTGCCTCAGCCCAGACTCTAGGGCTGAGGCTCTTACTGTCCGCTGCCCCTGCAGCATCTTATACATACTCAGGTGTCTCTCTCCAGCTGCACACCACTTGGAGCAAATTGCAGCTCCTCCCTGGGCTTCCCCACAACCACAGCTATTTACATGGGTATTTAAATGCACGCCAAAGAATGAAAGTCAGCCCTAGATTTAGGATTTGAACAGACACTGCTGTCTGAATCCCTACTAACATTTTTAGGTCACATACTCCATTCAGTCTACTAAGCCTCGATCCTCTAATCTCTCCACACATTGAACTTCCATTGACTTTAACCTGCCCAGCCATATCCTTTAAAGCCAATCTCCCCCAATTATTGCACCACATGAAGCCCCGCTGGACCTCTAAATCTTTCAAGAGGTTTGTAATTTGGTGCATTCCCTAAGGAAAACTTGGAAGGGGTCCAGGGAACAAGGCTAATTTAGGAGACAGGAGAATATGTCTTCTGAAGAAATGGCTCCAAGACCTTAACATGTTGAGCCGTGAAAAAGGAGCAGGTGAGATAGGATTTAATTACAGTGTAGAAATACCTAAGGGTAGAACACAGAGCTAGGTCCGAATCTCTAGCAAAAAGGTAAAATATGAGGTCATGGGCTGAAATTGAAGTGTGTATCTCTCAGCAGAAGGTTTCTCTGTATATGTGCTAATCTGGCAGACAAGGTAGTGGAAACTGGTAGTAGATGCAGGAACCAATTTATAACCACTGCAGTATGACCAGGTGGCCCTGCTGATGGTTCTTGTCAGATATAAGTGGCTCTTTTTCTGTGTTTTCTGGTCTTTCAATCTACTGTGCTATTTTGGGAGCTTCTTCACAGCAGAGCTTCTGGAGATTAAAAATAGAGGCAATATTTAGTGGCTAACAGTAAGAAATACGTAGCTATTTTTTTCATTAAATGCTTTGAAGTTATGTACATAGTATGGTAAGTCTGGCGAAATGGCATCACTCCCTCTGTGGTCTGGTGCTGCACAAGAACACAAAAAATACTCTGCAGTTCTGATGAGCTTCTGGCAGGTAAAAAGTAAGGTTTCTGTGACATCACAAATAGTAATATGGTACTGACGTAAATGGGAATTCCACCCTATTAATATTTATGCAGTAGGGAAAAAATAAAAGATCCAGTCTGGGAGCTGAGTACAACATGGGAAGTATGAACTTAAGCTGCCTTTAAAAAAAAACAGTGTCTCTCCACTGACTTTGTGGTTTGTGTCTAAGTTTTTGAATCAGTTTGTGGAGGAAATGTCCCAGTTTCAGCTGGTGCCTCCAACTGTGAAAAACACCAGGACTTGTGGAGGCAACAGGGATATTGGTCTGACCTTTTGCAAGCTGAGTAGCTTTATTTTCAGCCATTTCCAATCACTTAATCATCTACTAATGAAAAAGCTACTCAGAGAAAAGGTTAATGTGAGATTTAAGTCGGATTTATAGGTCATCGATAAGCAAGTTATTTTAGGCAGTCTACAGTGCTGTTGCAAGTTTCCTAAACAATGTTCAGAGCTGATTTATTCATTCCACCAGAAGTGTGAGAAAATAATAAGTAAGGCAGCACTTCTTTCTTTCAATATTGCTATTACGTTCTGCCCATTTATTATTTTTTTAATGGCAAACATCCCATTAACAAGTTTGATAGACTAATCCCAAGACCACAGCATCTATAGACTAATTGGAGATGGGGCAGGCTGGAGACCTCTACATCCTTCAAAGGTCCCTGCTGAAGTACTGAGACTGATTGCTTGCCATATCTTCTCAGAGGACTGTGCTGGTCCCCCCTAGCAATGGAGATGTGACAAGCTAAATCAAACGCTCCCAGGAGATCAGTTCTGGTGTCTCACAGTGGAATGTGTGGTTCTGGGCTGGACCATCCTGGTGAGATTCAATTGGGCAGCAAAGATAACCTATCAATAGTTGTCATCCTAAGCTCCTTCTGCTATCCCTGGAGAGAGACAGAGTCTTCTAACATGCATCTTATTTTCAGGAAAACAGTGAAAACTGGTCACACAGACTATTCCTAACAGGCCCTGTTTCCAAGACTGGATTGTGGAGTAACAGTCATGTCTTCTCTGAGGCTTTCCTTGACATTTCTGTTCCAAGACAACTTAAATAAAACTGAATTTGTCATCTACCAGCCTCAGGTTTTTTCATCCAGCATCTGTGACAGAAATAATAATATTTAAAATTTTGTTTTTAATGCTTCTTTATAATTTTTGTTAATTTTCTAGAGCAGAGACTATTTTCTTTAGGGTTTGGACTGGTGAATAACAGAAATCATAGATTAGACCTCACAAGACAATTTAACATTCCAAAGTATATTTTGCTGCAGCTTAAGATGGGAACAACCTTGTTAATTTCTTCAAAACAGGAATTCTTGAAAGAATTCATGTTAAAAAATACTTTCTTCTAAAATTAGTTTCTGCTACTTCAGAAAAGGCATTTTATGAACGCTGGCAAAATGCTTCCCTAAATTAATTTTTTAAAAAGAGAATATTTGACCTATTATAATGGTTTGGTTTGGAATCATTTTTCTCACAGTTCCATGAAAAGAATATTTTTTTTAATAAATAGCCTTTGAATAGCTTTAATTTTTATTCCATTCCATCTCCTCACATCTTTCCTCAGCCAAATCTTTTAGCTGAGGGTTTTAGCATTAAAACCTCTACTACATCTAATTTTATTTTGCAGCTAAATTGATTAATTCCCTGTGTGCGCTAGTCAATAAAATGAATAATGCAGCAATGACAATTTTTACCAAAAAGTTCGATGTATTGCTATGGATTCTTTTATTAGATGATATACCTATAAAATCTAGTTATATTAATCAACTTTAACTAAATACAACTAGACAGTGGAGCCATAAACATTCCAAACCAAGACTCTGTGAGCCTCAGCAGAAGACACACCTCAGCAATCTGTTTTGCTCTGATTCAGCCTGTCATTTGGAGCAAACCACCAACTGTGTTTAATCTTTTGTTGTTGCTGTTGTTGTTGCTCTTTGGTGTGGTATCATCTGAAGAACTGTCTTTAATAACGACAGTGAATAAGAGCTGAGTAGCTAATGGAGAAAAATAATATCTCTGACCAAGAGATTTCTCATGGAAGAAATTCTAGGTTCAATTATAGCAAATAGTTCTCTTTGACCATATAGTTTATTTCACTCAGGAAATTGTTTTATGTTAAGGTAGCAAAAGAAGCTTGGTGAGGACATCTTTTGCCAAAACCTGCATCTCTCTGGAGAGCAGTTTTCCAGAATTTTTTTTTTTAAAGGTAAACATGATGACAGACTGAGAATTATTTAACAACATGCCCTGAGGGTAAAATTCAATCCTGTTTCTAGTAACACATTCAGTATGATGAAGTATAAAATGTACCTTTTTTTGTCTTTAAATTTGATGTAATATTTAATTCCAGAAATTTTAAGGTGCAAAATGTTCTGGAAATTATATACATAGCCTTTTCTTCTTTTGTTTCCTCCATGGTCCTTCCTCCATAATTGTGATACTTATTTTCTTGAGTACTTTATGGAATCTTGGAAAAGAGGCACCAACATAAAAAATGTCCTTGAGTAGAGGGAATTATCTTCATTTGAATGAATGGGATTTAATTCATTTCTGGCTGAGAATAAATTATATTTTACTCTTCAAACTAGATTGAAAATCCACTTAGACGAAAAAATTATATTAAATACACAACAGCAAACTGTGGGGTTGCATTGACCTATCAAAACTTCACAAATAGTTACTTTAGGTGGCTGAAGTAGTTTGAATGAGTGAAACCATCCAAATCTCACCTTAGTCAACATTGCATAAAGAAGCATAAGGCAGTAACTAGCTAAATGGGCTTCCCATAAGATCACTGAAAATATTTTCATCCGTATTTTGAAATTATACTTTGCTTCTTGATTCCACCTGAATTTAGAATGGCCAAACCCCGTAGAACATCTTCATGTCTTTTTAGTACTGAGGTACAACTCGGTAATGCTTTTATGGGTTTTTTAAAATGCTTTTTAATACTTTTTAAAAATTATCCCTGATGTGACCGTAAAATTAGCATTTAGTGATGTATCAGTATTTCTAAAGCCTTCAACCAGCCTCATGAGCCTCTAGGGGCTCGCTGGTCAATATTTGTGTTTATTTATGCCCATCACGATCTGCCTTCTGTATGGTCGTTGGTGCTTTCCATAGTTCTTTGTGCCGTGCCATGTTCAGAGTTATAGGCTGTGGGTTCCTTGGGCAGGGACTCATTCCTGTGAATTTACTGCACTTCACACAATAAAGAACAGGTTCTTTATGTGGCGCCCTGGCTCTACCACAATATAAACAACATTTTTTTTTATATTGGCAGAACTCCTTGAGCCAAAGGAGGAGTCACAAAAAGAGGCAGTGAAGAAGCAGAGATTTCATCACTTTAAAATCATGTCGTGTGAAGCATGTTTTTCTGTAAGATGTTATCCAGAGAAAGCAAGAATGATATTTTGAGAATTCTACCGTTTTTTTTTTAATCCACACCAGCCTACTCTTAAACACATTCTGGATCTTTTAGTGTATTGACATAGCAGTAAAAAAAATCCTGCCTTAGGCCACATTTTTTAAGCCACAGATCCAACTACAGATATGATGCTTTTAGTAAATTGACAGGGGGAGCTGTAAGAGTGGTTTAGATGATTCATGTTATTCCTCTGGGCAGAGTCTGAGCTCAGAGTTCTCTGAGTCAGCTTTGGTGTTCCCTTACTGGGAGACCAAGCATTGTTAGAAAACACCATTTTGGGGCTAAAGCGACTCTTCTGTTATAAAAACCCTCTGGCACTGACAAATGTTTAGCTCCCTTTAATAGGGAAGTTCCCTATGCATGCCAGCTAAACCTAGTGTGTTGCTTCTGAGTCATCTTTGCATCAGAGCTTAATTTCTGAATTTCTGCTTGAAGTGCTTTAAGCACCAATTAACTCAGCTTCTACATGCCCTTTCTTTTGATCTCCGGGTTCATCAATGCCACTTGTGTGTTGGCTTCCATTCTGGTTTACATCTGGAAACAGACCTGCTCGTTTCCCCGGCATGGACTCTCAGGCCTGGTCAGTGCAAAGACTTGGGGCTAGTGGCTCCCAGTGCTGTGGCCCATCTGCCCCCATCCCACAGCAAGATCCGCCCAGCGACCTGTGCTTAGAGCAGCCCAGGCTGCGAATAAAGCAGGACCTTCTTTCCTGGGAGCACATCTTCTGCTTAAGGACATTCATGAACTCAGAAGAGATGGTGCTCTAATGGCAGCAGCAGAAGAGGCTTCTCATTACCCAGGAGCTGAAATATTTGCTTTCTAGACCCACTGTCTTTAACTCTGCTCACACTTTTCAGGAAAGTCCATCAGCCACCAGGCATCAACATCCTCTGGCATGGTACAATCATCTCACCAGCAACAAACACTACACTGAAAGGGAGATGAGGTTTACAGGGCTAAACCTAGTGAGGAAGAAGGTACTGGGGTCTTTGGCCTGTTGCGAGAAGAACCTCCCTGGAAAGGCAGAGTCCCAGGCCCTGCTCCTTGCTCCTACTTATCTATTTTTTGCAGTTTATTGGTGACACTGAGGCTCACAGTCTTTCTAAGATGGGGAGAGTTATGGCTGTAGAGCATGAGCTCACCCATTCTCTGACCAGTGCCAGATCACTTAAAGTAACATACAGCTCAAAAATATCAACCTTTACCCTAAATCTAGGG
This sequence comes from Callaeas wilsoni, assembly GCA_013398955.1. Taxonomy (NCBI): domain Eukaryota; kingdom Metazoa; phylum Chordata; class Aves; order Passeriformes; family Callaeidae; genus Callaeas; species Callaeas wilsoni. The sequence continues at coordinate 249,199 of VWPU01003081.1, forward strand.
CATTTCCAGCTCTCTGTGAAAGCAAGCCTTCGTCTCAACCCATGTGGGCCATCCCCAAACCCATCCTTCTCTGTACTAGACAATTCTGTCCTTGGGTCCTTTCCTTTAGACTTTTTGCTCACTTTGCAAGCCAAGATGCAGAGGCAGAAGGCCTAAAACCAGATGCTGTTCATGTTCAGCAAGTTTACAAATCCATGCTCCAGGAACCTCCAGAGTGAAGCAGCCTGGCCTGCCAAAGGCAGTGTGCCTGGGCTGCCTCCTGCCTGGCGCTGGGCTGCCCTGAGAGCTGTTTCTAGTGCTGGTGGGGGGACACGGGCCATGGGGCAGCGCCCTCCTGCCTGCCCAGCCAATGCTGCACGGAGAGTCCTGTCCCTGCTTGCAAAGTATCATTCACTGCAGAGCATCCACCAGGAGAAGGGAAGCATCAGGAGCACCAAGGTGTTTGACATAAATAGGACAAAGGGAACCTGAAGGGGTTTCTCTGCATCACCAGTGGTCAGTTTACCTCTGCTGTCCCAGCCAGCTCCACGGGCCAGAGACACTTCTAAGCTCCTCTGCACTTCTATGGGGAGTGGATTTAGCCACGTATCTTTTGAGAGAGGGGAAAAAATTGAAGGCATTTAATTTAGCCACTGTTTCTGGTGAAATGTAGAAGCACCTAGTGTTTTGAAATTCCTAAGTCTCATACCAGCTGTTACGGAGTGAGAGGCACTCAGCATTGCTGAATTCATAACAACAGGCACACAAACATGTGACTAATCTTCACTTGTGTACTCTTGTTTGTCATAAGCTCCTCAAATATGCATTAGTGAGGCACACCCCCATATGGAAAATGTTGCGCAAAATAAAGCTATCAAGTTTTCTTGAAACAAGTGGAAAAGGAGAATTCAAAAATCTTGAAATTAATATAATTTTATTTCTTTAATTACCAATTCTGTAAGTACCTGTCAGAGTTAACTGAAATCTTACCACACAAATGTTAATTTGACATAAAACGGTGTTTGATAAAGAGCATTTACACTAATTGTCATGGCCATGTATGAACAGAGTACACATGCTTGAGGGAACCTTCCTTGTTGTCTTTTTAACACCCCTTAAAATAGAACTTTCACAGTCTGGTAGGCATTTCTACAGTAGTAGTTAAACTGTCTTTGAAGAATTGCTTTCATATACACTATTTGACTTGCCACCACTACAAAAAAACTCTCCCAAAACAAATCCTGGCAGTTAGTAGCCTCAGTATTTTATCTTGCTTGCATAGATTGAGGTTCATACCTGAAAGAGTTCTTTTGGACACCGAGAATACTGACACTGTCTTCAGCCTGAAGAATGCAAATGAATGGTGAACACTGCTGCTTCCCCATATATCTACATTGTATAGGGAAATGGAGTGTGGTGAGGGGGCTTTGTAGCAGTAAACACATAGCATGTAAACTCTATGGCACTCTGCATCTTGCTCTGAGAAAAGGAAACTCAACAGTACTTCAGGTAGAAGCTCATAAAAGCCTTCTACTTGCCTGTACCCTCACAGGTATGATGTTTATTTAGGGTACTTTGAAGTATCTTTGGAATTGTTTATGCAAGTTAACATTTCTTTACTTAGCTGAAGGTCATCTATGACAAGAATTTACTAAAAATTTGTTGCCAGGTAGGTACTGCATCCAAATTAAAGGGAAAATTGCACAACTAGATGTAAATAACTCACATAGAAGCGACTTTAATTACTTATCACAGCATGCAGTCATAGATTAACATGTCTTCTTTCACCATTGCCTTTCCTGTACTGCCACATCCTTGATTGCCTGTCTCATGTGCAGGGTGCAGCAGGAAATCCCAGGCTACAGAATGGCAGGGACAAGTCACTAAAATCCATATGGTAATATACATTTTCAGTGGGAGCGAGGTGGAGGTCTGTCAAGCAGCTCTCAGTCTGATACTTGACAATCTCTCACTGCAATGGAAACTCCTAGGAATCTAAAATCATGACAACCTCCCCAGTGATTTAAAGGGATGACAGTAGTGCATTACAGAAAACACATGGGGAGTACATCCCAGGTTGTCTAATAAGCAGAGTCCTTGCCCGAGTATTTGCATATGTGAGAATATTCCGTTAGCATATGAGATGTTATGTTTTAAGAATATAGATACACTAAAATGCAATGGAAAAAGGTTAATAAGTATGTTAAGCTGTGAATATAAGCAATTTTAGAGTGGCGTTATAATCTTCTGCATATTTATATACAATCTGACTCTGATCAAGGTAGTTAATTTTCATCTGGTGGAGCAACTGAAATTTTAAATTACTCCAAATCTTCATTTGTCCATTTATTTGTTATCATGCAGCCTATTTATTGAGCTCAGAGCATGGTTCTTCCAGGGCTTGTTGAGGCCTCAAGGATATACTTTTTGGGAAGTGGCACAGCGAATTTTCCCCTTACTGTGCATCCTTGCATTGTTTCTACACAGGGCTGTTTTTCCCCAGGAAAGACTGAGAGTAACTCTGCTTTTCACTGCTTTTGGGCATCATCTTGCAAAGTGAGGCTTGACTAAAGCAACACAGCCCTGTACATGGTGCCTTTGTGGCTGCAGGCACTGCCACGTGTTCACATAACTTCTGGCGATGAAAGATGAACAAGACCGATTCCATGTTCCCCCACCGGCAAAAAGCATAAAAACTGTTCATTTACTGCAGTTTAAAGAGGGAGAGAGGTGGCAGCGAGGAGCCTGTCAGCAGTAAGTGCCCTGGTGTGGGTGGCCAGAGGTGGTGACATTGCTGGCTCCTTGTCATGGCCACTCTGCCTGCTGTGGGTGGTTTGCAATTTATGCCTGGATGAGGTGTGCAGGGAAGTCTGTATTTCATACAGCTGCTTTGCCCTGTCATCACTTCAGCTTCGGGAGACAAAGTTGCATTAGTTATAGTCTTTTACCATTTCTAAGCTTCTTTTAAGAACAGTGGGGACTAAGACCATGTATTAAAAAACAGCCAGAGAGAGCCTGAAGTTTTGAAATCAATGTTTACTGCCAGACGAATTTTCCCTTTGGAGAGACACACTTTAGAAGTGGCTCACAATTTACAAAAGGAACAACCCGTAGCTTTTTGAAGATCAAGCGTCTTTATATATTTAGTGATAAAAACACCAAAAACTTTAGCCCTAAACTGTGTGGAGCATTAGGGTAGGAAGGCACTGAGTGCTTAAACTTAGAGCATTTGTTCTACCATTTATTTGAGCAGAGAGGTAATAGAACTGCCAAATATTTACTTCTTTTTATACTTTTTAACTAAATATTACCAATGTGGTGGTTATTCCTCATTGTTAATTTAAGACTTTCTATCTAGCATTACAAATATACACTAACACTTTAGACTGGTATGATTTACAGTGACTGAGCTTCATGAAAAACTGATATTTAACTCCCACTAGTTTTTTGATAGCATCCTCAGTCATAACAGGGTCTGTGTAAAAGTATGTTCAATATGCACAGGTGAACACAATTGTTGCACTTTTAATGTAAGAAGATTGAAACTGAATTTTTGGCACTTCTAAAACTCAGTCAAAGCAACTAGTCTTTTTTTCTTGTCACAAGGTGGGGAAAATGACTAATTTTGCTACTCTCTGATATCTGAATTAATGACTTACAGCATTCTGAAGGAAAGAAAATCTCTCTTACATTGACACAAAACTTTGTACTCGTAAAAATAAAGGTGAAACACACCATCTCTGTCAGAGATTGATTTATTTGAATAAAGTTGCAGAGGCCCTTGCCTGGCCAGGGGAGGATGTTGATCATTTGATTTAAGACTTGAATGTTGTGTGGAACCTGGAGATAACCATTCTGCTTGTTTAAGGAACTCAGTAACAGAATTTGCATCAATACCATGCTTCCATGGAAGTCAGATTAATTTAATTTCATGTTTGTGTGAGTCTCATCCTGCCAGGCAATTGACATCTCCTTTGATTAAGATTTCTACTTATCTTTTTATTTATTTTTAAATGTTGGAAAGAAATGGCTTATATAGGAAAGGAAAACTAGAAAAAGTTAAGTAATATTTATCCTGTACTTCTGCTTTATATAGCTGTTAGACTGTATATAAAGTGCTTCAGGTATTTTTTTCTACTCCAAATTACTTTTTTTTCAAAAAAAAATCCAGCTCTTCTTTATTTGTGGAGTACGCTTCAGGTGTAGCAGACTCTTTAAAATATCTAGGAGCATTCTCTGGTGGATTGCGGAGTTTTTCACAATGGGGTGCTTATTTGCCACTGCTGCACAAAGTCATGTGGAAGCACCCCAGGCAGTTTCATTCTGCATAGAGGAAAGATGTCACGGGTGGAGAAAATCTGAGGAAGTCTCACAAAATAGCATAAGAAACCAAACTTATGAAGACTCCAGGGAATAGCTTCAAAAATGACCTCTGAACTTGGCACACAGTTATTGCAGGTATCATGTAAAGACCTGAGTTACTCTTTGGATATCCCAAAAAAAAAAGGTGTATCACAGCAGTGTGCCTCAGCTCCACTGCTTCATTATTTGTGAGACCTAAGCTAGTAAGCTTAAAGCTAGTTTAGATATTTTTAGACTACATTTGTCAAACCACTTGAAACATTTATTTGAGTTTATCCAAAAAGGAGAGCTGTTATTTGATAAAAAGTGACCCCTTCTATGAGGAAGGAACATCTGATACCACAAATCACTTTAATTTAGCAAGCACAACAAGAAATCACACTAAGTAGAAATTTGGAGTTAAAGAACTGAGACTGGAAAACAGATAACTGTAACTAATTATTGGAACATCTCAAATAACAAGAGAAGAAATAGCCTAAAAGCAGAAAGGCAAACAGGGAATTTGTTCAAAGGAGCTGTTCAGGCCTCAAATATGCATCTTGGCTTAAAAACACTTTATTTTGTACCTAAATAAAACTTTGAGCATCTCTAAAGCAGCTGTCATTAAGTATTGCTGAATGTTGTGCCTTTGCCTGGCATATCTGAGAAAAAATACAAAACAAAACTTACTCCCTCAATAGAAGAATTTGAAAGAACTCTGAGATTCTGTCAAATTAACTGAATACGTAATAATATAATTTTTAAAATCATATGGGGGAGCAAGAGAGAAAAGCTGAAAATATTGAAGTACTCATCTGAGCACTTTACGTTCAACCACTTCTCTCTTCTGAAAGCTTTGAAAATTAATCAAAAGGAGTAAATATCTCCCAACACATACAAGCTTTTTGTTTTATTTTGTTTTGGTTTTTTGATTAAATAAAAATGCATGAGTTATCCATCAAAAATGTGTTGGTTTTGAGGGAAGAGTTCTTGTACCAAAAAAGTGAGGCTTGATCAAAACTGTTTGAGTGCGATTCATTTTGGCCTTTCTGCACATACAGACAGGGATCACAGGAAGTTCCTCTAAAATAACTTTTGCTCCCTCTGAAATAACTGATCTTCACTGCAGCTGACACAGCCCTCCCTTGCTGCCGTTTATATCTCATGGACCCAGCAGGTCCTGAGAGGAGGGGCTGCCCTGCAGCACGGCCTTTGTAGTAATTGACACTTATTGCAGGGTCACCATTTCTTTAGCATTCATTACAGACACTGATTGGGGAGGGTGATACAGATATTGCTGGAGATCAATTCCTATCTTGGACTGGAAAATAAAAAAAAAGGATGCAAAGTAGCATTTTAAATGGATGCATCTGTTTAATCTATTCGCTGTTGGTATTTTCATACACATGGTTTAGTGGTGTTAGACTCAGAAGGTGTAGCAGAGGCGTTAATTTGCTTCAGTTCTGGTCTAATAGGCATAAAGACACCAGAGGATTCTGAAATACTGAACTCAGAGGTACCCTGACAAACCTTTGTACTCATAATAACAAGAGCTGGTGTGAGCTTATACAATTTAAAACTAATTGCCCAGCCAACGTGCTCATTACCATATTGATGCAGTTCATAAATCAAAGCCCTGCCTATGCAAGCTGTTTACCAGTCTTGCATTAAGCAGCATATTTCAACTGAGAAATGTAGCATGTTGCCAAAACACTGCAGAAACTTTATAAGACTGATAGGAGTGCAAACCTGGGGAGTTGAAGTGCCACAAACCTGGCACTAAAGTGCTTGTTCTTATTTGTTTTCTGAGTATGTTCTGATCTAGCCTTGAAAGTTTTCCTAATAACGTACTAGACCAGAGAAACAGGTCCTTAAGCAGCAGGGAGCTGCTGGCAATTTTTATCAATTTGGCTTCCTACAGCAGCTTCTTTGCGTAACCAGGACACTAACACACACCTTTTTTTGGAAGCAATACGGTACTTATGCCAGCTAAATTGAGGTGCATACATTAAGAATGCAGGCTTCTTATATAAGAGAAAGGAGAGATTAAGGCTCTTAACTAAGAATCCTAAGTTAGTCATCAAAATTAGGTGCCTGAAGTTAAACTCTTTGAATAGCCTGCTAAGGAATCTGAAAGTATAATTCATCTGCCTAAACAAGTGCCTACCTGCAGGTGCCAAGCAGTGCCCCTGAGATGCCCTGCTGTCCTATGACACCCACACAGTAGGTATGTCAGAGGAGTTGGAGGAGATTCGCACCTCTCTGAGCTGGCAGCTGAAGTCCAAGTGGGTTAGTTTAGGATGTCTCAAAGGGCACTATGTTTAGGCAGTTGAATTTACCCGTTTTTCCTTCAGGTATTCAGCCAGGTGGCTTAGGTATCAGAAACAATCAGGTCTTGTAAACAGGATTAATGAACTTGGGCTTGTTCAGAAGCTACAGGGGTCTGGCTGCTTCCCACTCTCTAGACTGGCTGGTTTCAGACCAACTGAGGCAGCTCTTACCCCAAACACCAGTGTCCTGTGAGTTATTTTTCTCTCTGTACTTTGCTCAGAAAGCAGCAAGAGAGATGTATTTTTATGTGGTTTCTCCTGGAATGAGCGTAGTAGCTCCTGGTGGCTGCTGAGGCATCTCTTCCCCTGCACCAGGCTTTCACCCCTGTGGTGGCCATGGCCACAAGTGGCAAGGACAGAGGGTGCTGAAGCAAGAGTCAAGGCATCGAGATAACTTTGAAGATCAGGACCAGGACTTGAAATTTAACTTGTTGGTGTAAAGGAAGCTTGAAGCAAAAGCACTGCACTTAAGAGTTACTGAAGGATGTTGGAGCTGTTGGAGGAATTCAAGAGATTATGGGAAAATCAGGAGCTTGGAGGGGTGTAGGGGGTTACTTAAGATTATTTGTTTATTCCTGTTTAGGAGAACTCAGTTCAGGGGAAAAAGGGCACACATTTCTAATGAAATGCAATTCTCTTCTATAAACAATATTAGCAAGAAGAGTTCATCCTATTAAAACAAGTGCTGATCTTCAGTCGTGATGCCTGATGAAGCCTCAGTCTCTTATGTTCTTTGTGTAAATTTAATCATGCCAATTAGTAAATAAAACATTTTTTACAGATGGAAGATGAGATGTGATTAAGACAAGGCTTTAGTGACAGAGAAATTTTAATTCCAGCTTACAACTCTTCTGCTGGCTGTGTGGTCATAGCAGATGCAAGCGTCCAATTCCTTATATGCAGATTGTGGATAATAATGGTTAAAAGTGAAATTAATATGAACTGATACTTTCTCATGAAGGCACACAAGACCGTGACATGTTTTTCTTTTTCAGAGAGGGAAATAAATTTGAAGAAATTAATTTCTTTCATTTTAAGCAGTTATGAACTATACAAAAACAGACCATGCCAGTTTCTGACACTGTGAAATGCCAAAATAACTGCTTTTGGCTGCTAGTGGATGTCACAGGTTCAGCAGAGGTTTCTCAGGGGGATATGTGCAGTTTTGGAAGACACTTGCAGGCTGTTGTGAAGGAGAATTTTTTGCTGATAAACAATTTTGAACAGAGAAGAGCTAAACACAAAATCCAAAACCAAGCTGCTTGTTATTTACCTAACGTAGAGTGACAAGTGGTTGTCTTACTTAATTTCTCTTTCAGGAGCTTAAAAATAAAAAGATATTAATAGAACTGTCTGTATGTTATCATAGATATCCTCCAAAAAAAAAAAAACATTGGTCCTTCCAGCTTCTTTCCACTTGTGCAAAATGAAGATTAATTTCCAAACTGTCCATCGAGCATCCCATGAACATGCACAATGGAATCCACTTTAAAAGCTGAAGGAACAGGAAGGAGAAGCAGCTCATGCCTGTGTGTCTTTTCTTGCAGAAAGGCTGTTTCCTGACTTTGGTGTGGACTGGCAGCTTAGATAAAGACCTGGGATCTTACCAATGTGAAGCTCATCACCTTAAGGGACACAGACATTTTTTTCCCATGTGGTTTATCCAGTGTTCCTTTAAAAATATTTATCAGATGTTGGTTCATTTTTGAGCTTGTGTTTATGAACAGTGTCCATGTATGGCTGGCTGCTCTTCCTGTTCCACATTGATTGCACCGCCCATATGAAAACAAAGCCAAAGTGTTCTAGGGCAATATCTTTACATCGGGTTTAATTTCTCATGCAATTCAGAGTGTAATCTTAAATCATTCAAAATTCCCTTCTAAAAGCATGTAGTCAAACAACCTCTGGCCAATATCTCATCATGAGATTGATGGTACATTTCATACGTGTAAAACAAGGTATGTGAGGCAGAACAGGGAATACAAAAGTAGCACATGGAATGCAATGGTAAAAAGTGCCTACAGGTAGAAGGAAAGACCAATCTTATTCTTTGAAGATACTGTACTGCTGCTCACACATTCCTGCTGTTTGGTTTTGCTCAGGATTGCAACCATGCTATTCATGGGCTGCACAGAGCAGAAAGGTTTGCAAAATCAAGGCCCACTTTATGTAAACTAACTAGAACGAAACATTGCCCATGGATCTAGGCTCTTAGAAAGGAAAACAGTCATATTGCAGAGGGTATTTTCTCACCTTATTTTCAATTACCATGTGGGGTAAGGTGACAATGACAGTGCGTTTGGAAATGCTGGTTTAGACAGAAATACAATTGAGTCAGTGCACCGGCAGGATGTTAGTGCCTCGGCTGGATTAAAGTCAGCCTCAGGCTCAGCTGATAGCACAAAATGTGTCAACAATTCCTCTCTTAGCACTTTCCTCCTACATACTGCAAGTAGGTCCAGCTGTAAATAAATTGCTGACATTGCTGTGTTTGTTAAGAGGGTGCTTGTAAAATAGCACATCTGCCACCAACAGTTGCACCTAAGACAAACATAAATGTAAGCACTATTAAATTAACAAAGTGTCTCTTTATCATTGTAGTTTATTGCATTTGAGAAGATATTTTACTTTCCTCGGCAATGAGAATGAGCTTCCGACACGGTGGAGGTGGGGGCAGTGATGGCAAAGCTGGTAGTAGACAGACCTGGTAGTGCAGCTGTCCTGGGATAATGAACACTTCTGAATTGAGACAAGCCTCACTAAACTGTCATATAAAGTAACTCCTGAAAAATGGTTGCCTCAATATGTGGCTTCATTTGCTGACTGACTCATTCATAACTATGCCAAATTCTTTGCTGAATAAAATACTCCTTAACTTCAGTGAAGGCAATCAAGAGCATGAGGTGTAAGAGAAACCAGCATCTCCAGTGCCACCTCCTTCATTCACTGAAACGAGTCAGGATGGATGTAGATGTGGCAGCATCTGTGCCAAGTATCTGTGCCTCAAGGATATCTCAAGGTGAAAAGCGTAATCTACAGCTACAAGCCTGAGTACATGAATACATCCGTTACACGAGTAGAAAGGTATTGCAGATTTTCCATTTTTGCTGTTTGCTCTATTCAAAAGCAATAGAGAAAAACACTTCCAAAATTAAACTATAACTCAGAGATGTCTCATCCCATATTTCCAGTGACAATACATCCTTCTCCTTTCCAGGCTAGATTTGCAAATAACTGATTTATAATCACTCTCAGAGGCTCATGTGTCCAGTAACTTGCACTACAGCTACATTTTGTAGCGTATGCAGAAGTCTGTCTGCAAGCTATGATTCTATTAATATATATAAAAGGGAAGACTTGTAAAGCTTTGGCAGCAAATGTAGGTCTTGACGAAACATAGGCAAAAAATAATTAGAATTTACAAGTGACATGGAAAGCTAATTTTGGTACTCCTTCACACTGGCTTTATACTACATCAAAAGGCATTTCATTGCCTACCTTTTCAAAATCTGACAGCATCCAAACTCAAGCAGTGGGAACCTGACTCCAGGTGCTCCAGGTGATAAAGCAAAGCACAAAGTTAAGGTCTGGCATAACGTGAAGAATGAGGTCATGCTGTATTTTTAGAAGTGCCTGGTGTTCCTATGAAGCATGCTCTTACTCTCTCTTTTTATTTTTTTCCCTTCCCCTCTCCTTTTTTTTCTGTCTTTTTCTGTGAATAATTTGGCCAATGCTTGCAGAAGGCTGTTTTCGCCCCAGGGATTCTCACACATACTTCTGTTGAAAGAGTTCTTGTGCAGCAAGGAAGCTGAAATGTCTTTTGTTAAGGATCGGCTCACTTCTTTTTTGTGTTCTGCCCCAATGCTTGGAGGATCTTTTGACTACTCACACAGTTCCTGTTGTTACGCTTATGGAAATTACTGAATTGAAAAATATGGGGTTACCTTGCAAAACAGGTAAAATTATCATCAGGAAAAAATCTTAATCTCGTAATTTTCTCTTAGTCTATGTGTCTCACATTCTCTTGCCTTGTTTGCTTAATTTTTCAGGGAAAGATTGTATAAGTCAATAGAAAATACTAAGCAAAGTCCTTGTGAAAGGGAAAAAAATGCACTAGGGGCTGAGAGGTAGAAACTTTTTATTTTAGATGAGTGGTGTACTGTTCCAGCCAAGATCAGGACTTGATTTGCTGGTTTACTATGTCAGTTCAGATTTAAACTGAATTTAAACTCAAAAGTTACACATATTCACATGATCTGTAACGCCAAAATACATAATGCGTATTGAAGTGCACTAATTTAAGCCACGTTTGAAAGCCTGTTTTAGGTGACTTGCTGTTAGAGTAACCCTATGAAATAAATCATAATAATTTGATTTCAGGCAAAGGGGAATCAAGCCAGTAGAGCATGATACACAGAAGTTGATTTGTGAGGCTTCATATACACACTTGTGTGTGCCAGATGATATGAGAACTTCCCTTCCATGGCATGTCACTAGCTATACGACAAATCTGTATTAATTTACTGCTGATTTGTATGGAGTTTTCATTAATAACATTCTATTTGTAAGTTTTAAACTCACGTGTCTAAACAGCTGACGTTGCTACACTCAGATATGTATTTCACATTTAACAAAAAAAAAAAATCCTGTTGCTGTGACTGTTGCTTTTAAATATTTTTGCTCTTATTAATGCTGCTTGGAGTCAGTTCTGGTTGGACAGTTACCTGTGGTAGCCCTACATTCCCTTTTTATTTGAAAAACTTACATATACTTTTATTATTCCATATCCTTACCTACACTAGCTTCTACCAGTAGAGCTAATGTTACAGCATACATTTAGAATTATATATGCATACAAAAGTAATCTCCCTATTTATAAAGCCTTGAAGACCTTTTCCAGAAAGATGATTAGTTTTCAGAACTTATATGTGCATACATTCATCATTGTGGTGAAAATTACATTATTTTGCAGGACTGTCTTAGGGGCTTTTTGCAACATCTACAGCTTTAGATCTGGATGTTTAGAGCACTCTGAGTCACAAATTTTGCTATGGGCAGGATTTCTAAATTCTCTGCTTTTCCAAGAACATTTCACTTTTTAGGAGCTAGAAACATATATATGTAACTCTTTATAAATATGGAATTTAATATTATACATAAAAGTGTGGGTTTTTTCCTAGTCACTGCTGGATTGAGTAAAAAGGTATACTGCACAGGATGAACAAGGGTAAACTGACATTCTCTCTTCTCACTATTCCTCCTCAGAGATTTCTTGCCATACTTGCACAAAACCAGCCTGCTTTTGCATACTTGATTTGTTCCAGTCTCATTCCAGGAAAAACAAAGAGTACAATAGAATAAGAAACTCTAGTAAACAGAGAAACTCTTTCATAATTTTTGCAATTAAACTGTAAAAATTACATCTTTACATCATATCCTGTAAAAAACAAAACTTGTTTGAGAGAAATAACTTAGCAAAGTTTTAAAAGAAGTTGGGTATTGATTTGAAATGCTAGTAATATAGAGTTACATAGAGAGATAATGAAAAATTCAATATTTTGGGTGATAATTCATGTTTGGGAGTCTAAAGCATGATCCTAAAGTACTAGAAATAAAAAAGACATAATTCACTTATCCCGTGCATGCCTACTGCAGAATTTGATGTACAAGGCAGAAACTGATGCACAGGAAGTTCCATGTAAATATGAGGAAGAACTTATTTATTGTGCAAGTGACTAGAGCAGATTGCCCAGAGAGGTTGTGGCATCGCTCCCTCACCAGAGATAATCCAGAAGTGTCTGGACTCGATCCTGTGCCATGTGCTCCAGAATGGCCCTGCTTGTGCAGGGAGGTTGGACCAGATGACCCGCTGTGATCCCCTCCAACCCGACCCATCCTGTGATCCTGTGAATTTTTGTAACTGCTCCTGGAGCATTTTTTGCTAAATGTTGGGCTTGTTACAGCAAAGATGTTACTATGAACACAAAGGTGTATTTCTGCAGATGTCACCACAGCAGATCCTGCTTGGCAGCATTACCAAAACTAAAGAGGGTCCAGGGAAAGGGCCAAGGATGGGAAGAAAGAGTGACAATAGGAAGGGGTGAAGACCGGGAAAGAGAACCTCTGGAAGAGACCTGGAGACCTGAGCACTGCTACTTCTTCTGGAACTACCATCAGATGAAGAGCGGGACAGCCACCAGCAGCAGTGGCTGGTGAACACAACCCACCCTCTCACCTGATGTGGGTAGCCAGGCCAAAGCTCTTTTGCTGCCCTTGGGCAGTCTGCTAGAATAGAAGGATCTTTTTGGCTTATTACTGGCTTTATGTGGTGGGAGCATGGGTGCAGCATCATGCCTCCTTCCAGGGTGTTGGGTGTCAGGGACTTGGAAGCAAAGGTGATGGCTCATACTGAAGCACAGATAATAATCACCTGAAACAGCAAGAGGGTTTTTCACTGTGCCCACAACGTACAAGATATTGTGCAAAAACTTTGTTATTCCAATCATTTCATCTAAATGTGAGAATGTGTTTTCTTTTTTGAAAACATTGTGCTCGATTAGTTCTCCCACTGTTAAGCAAGAACCAAGGGTGTTCAGCACTTGTGGAAGTGAAGTCGAATCTGCATTGATGACTAACCTGAAGCACCTGAGAAAATGAGGCCTTCAGAAGCAGGTTTCTCATTCATGCATAGATGATGTAATCTGTTATTATTGTGTACCACAGACATGGGCTGAAATTCTTCTTGGCCTTATTTGCCCCTCTAAAGGCTGCAAGACTGGTGTAAGCTTTTTGTCTAGACATCCTCCATAGTTTTGTATTAAGCAGTCAAGCCAGGAGGGAGACTCATCCCACATCAAAATAGGTAAACAAGAGAAGTGAGAGCATTTACCTTCTGAAAGCATTTTTCTCTCTCCACTGACTCCAGCAGGAGGTTAGACAGTTTACAATAATGTCTGACATTTAAATAGCTATCAATAGCTGAGAGGAGGTCTACATAAACAGTGTGTACCTACATGCTCACATCTATTACAGCTGCAGTTCAAATGACAAAGGTAATACAATAAATCCAAATTTTCTGGATGTGTAATAGTATTCTTTCTATTACCAAATGTATGCCTATAACAGTAAAATATCCACTAACTAGCACTAAAATATGCCTAGCTGGTGTGCATTGCTCAGTTTATGGCACATGCAGTGACAGGCATATCACATGCCAGCATCTTACTTCTCTTGCTTCCCACTTTGACAGTCACAGTACTGCCTTCTGACACGTCTTCCTCATCCCTGACAGGTTTGCCTCATACATCAAAGGCTTAAGCTTCTCTTTTTATTTTGAAAAGCTTCTGTTCTGCTTTGCTCTCTCACAGATGGAGTACTGAAACAATCATTAAAATAAATACTATCAATATTCAATCTGTCACAAGAAGTAAATGACATGTACGGGTGAATGTAAGCTATTCGGTGACGCAAGATCAGTTCTTCAGCTGCTCCCCTCTCCCAGTGCAATGGAGGTGCACTGCCTAGATGAGAGCATGGACGTTACGACTTTTAAAGCAGACAAGGCCAACTCTGATGTCGTACTGAAGCTCTCCGTTATTTTTAGCCTCCTCCTTTTGCTTTTCAAATCTGTTGGAAATGGACAGGTGCTGCACTACATTGGCAATTCACTAAATTCAAGATATAGAAAATCATACCTGTACGGACATCTTTTCTGTCAGTTTTCCCTATGACATTTCCCTATGTTTTGGTCCTTAGTCTTCCCTATGGCATTTTAGTAGCTTTATCAGAGCAGTGTAAAAATTGTCAGTGATTTAGCAGACAATGGAAATACAGCGAACTGTGGCATGTTTAGATAACAAGCATATATCTAACATCACTTTAAATGATTCTGAACCATTGTGTCAATAATCAACTTAGAGTCATTAATTAAAAAACATTTCTGCATTTGCCATTTCTTTCTCAGTCTCTAAGCAAAACAAGTCAAGATTCCCATGTTTTAAGTTCATTTAATCTGCATATATGAAATATTTTTGAAGAGGCATAAGTAAATCTGAAGTAAAATTGATATGGACATTTCATGTTTCAGGATTACTTTTGCTGATGCACTCCATTGCAAGCACATTGCAATTAATTTTATTTATTTTTTTCAGGAGCTGAGAGGATTCAGATGTTTTTATGAAAATCCAGGCATTAATAATGACTGTGTGATCATGGTTTTGGAAAACGAAGAATATATTTCCTGACTACATATGCAGATTTATGTTTCTTAAGAAAAGCAAGAATGAAGTAATTTTGATCTCTGATGGATGAAACCCATTGGAATGGAAACTAACGTCTATGAAGAAGAACAGGGCTCACCTTATCTTACATCTGCCAAGTGCCTGGGGACTTCAAAGGAAGCCAAGTATGAAGAATACCAAAGAAAGACAGAAAATCAGAGAAGTCCATATGAATTTCAGAATGCGTTACTGGAACCTGAGCTGAGCTTGCTGTCTGTGTCATCCTTATCGGACCACAATGAGACATCCTCACAACTTGGCATGGCTGCAGGGCATGCCAGTGCCACCAGCCAGCCTGAGACAAAGCACCTTTGTGAAGAATTATCCTATTCTACAGGGCACATGTCAAAGGAAGATCCTTTAAACCTTCCCATGCACACAGAATGGCCAGGAAAAAAATCAGACAAAAACCCAGAAGCAAATCATGAGATCAGAGTCATAAAACACAAACCATGTGCTATTACATTTTCTGATTTTGAATTTTTATCATATGAAACTGACACTAAGCTCCATATTTGTGAGGCAGGAGAAGCAGATGATTTTTCTTCTGACGAGGAAGAAGCAGATAAGAGAGGTGATGATGATACATTTACAGAACTGCCACTGTATGAAGCATTTTTCAAAGGTCTTCAGAGAAGGAATGTTTCTCAAAGAAAGCAAGCTAAACATGAACTTACTAAATATCAGCACATCTGTCATTTAGAAAACTGCAATAATCATTCTGAAAAGGCATTGAAGGACCATGACAAGGAAGAAAAACACATGGAGCTGGAGGTAATACAAGCTACTCTTTAGTTTCAAGTGTGTTTTAAATAAGGTTGGGTACAGGAGGAAAATGAGTGGTGTAAATCATTACAGGGTGATAATTAATGTGAATTACAAAATTAAGAACCTAAACCTACAGTAAAAGTATACTAGGTTTTGTCACTAGATAAATCTTACTTCAGATTGACCACACTTCTATTAGCCTGAACTTCAAACTTTGGTTTTCTGGTTGCTTTTTTTTTTTTTAATGGGAGCATTGGCTCCATTTCCTACATTCTTACAAGATCATATATCGTGCCATGTACAGCACACACTCTAAGGACTGTTCCAAAGGGATAGAGCTCACATTTAGTATTAGAGCAGAATATATTTCTTCATGCTGAAAAATGGGCTTTTAGGGTGATGGCACTTTAGCACTGAGCCACCTAACCCACAGCACTGTTTCCACTTAATAACTGTTTTCTGTACTGTTATTTCATTAAAACAATGTGGAGGACAAGTTAAAGACTGGCATATAATAATTTTTTTTGGTTGATTGGTTGGTTAGTTGGTTGGTTAGGTTTTTCTGGGTTTTTTTGTGTCTGTACTGTTATATATCATGATGTCCTGTAGACCAGTGGCCAAAATGAAAACAGAAGTTTCAGGACTAAATTAAAAACCCTGTGTAATAAAAATCATCCAACTATATATAACCTTTCCAGAAAAAAAAGGTTGAGTAAATTAACTTTGTTTATTGGAACTGGAGGAACAGAAGCCTCCCAATTGAATTGTCACTAGTTTGGACAATAAGCACAGTTTCCCCCTGCTCCCAGCTGGTGACAAACCAAATGACTGGAGCTAAACACATTTATCATTGGAGAAGTTCAGTTATAGTACAAAAATATGAAGTGACTCCAAACAGAGGGCAAAAACAAACCCTTAGAATTCCAATGTTCCTGACCCTGAAGCACAAATTGATCTTAACCTGCAGGTCAGGCATACCTTTCCTTCCTCTCTCTTCTCCTTCCTCCAGCTTTCAAAAGTTATTTTCCATGTAAATCTGCTCTATGCTTTGAAAACCAGGCTGTAGTCCTGTAGTCTTTTACCCAGTGTGTTTTATTTTACTCTGTCTGCAGTTCTCCTTTTACTTCTAGTGCTTATAACACAGAGTTGCTTCATTGATTTCTGATTAAATGAAAGGAAGAAGAATTTGGACTATAATGTCCGTATTTACGTCAAAACTATGGTGTACAATATTTAATTGTTTCTCTGGTTTAGTACTAATATATCTCCAGTTTGGGGTGACTAATTCTGCCCTTAACTGAGTGGGAGTTTTGTGCTGTATTTCATACATATCCCAACTTCACTGCAGAAACCCATCAGCACACAAGGAAATAAGCCAGATTTTGAGAAATTTTTCTCAGCAGATAATATTAGAAGACCAAGGCCCAAAGATGGTTCCCAAACTGTGTGGCTTTTGATGCAATACTGACCCTGATTCTCATGACACATGGTTTATTAAGAAATTGCGTTGTTATTCTAACCTAAGCCAAGTCTTACTTCCTCATTTACTCAGAAACATTCACATTAATGAAAATACTATATCTCCAAATGGATGCACAACATCCTTTGGATTCTCTTTACTGAAGGTCATTCCCATAGATAAAAGGGAGAAGCCAGGAGATGTTGTCATTTAGTTTACTTTAGGTCTAGGCCATAAAATAAACTCAAGGATGCAGCCAGTAGTGCAAAATAGTGGATTATAAATTGTCAGACAAGCATGTGAAATTACCTAGTAAATCTCAGTAAACATGTCAAAACATTTCAAAAACTGGATGTAATGATGCAGTCCTGGATTTGATTTTCTTTCTATGTAAATAAGTATGAATCATTCTAGGAAAGTCTCCAACAATTTTTTTAAAAATTGCAAAAAAATATTAAAATTATCTTAATTTGTCTCTCAAATTTTAGCAGCAGTCATGCATTACTAGTCAGACTAAAAACTCCCCTCATGACTCTGGTTGAAGCAAATGTATGTCATTGTCAAATTACTTACTTCTATTGTTTAGAAATGGTGTTGGGGAGAAATGTCTTTCTAGTGGAAAGAAATTAAATAAATAAAGACAGCATGGGGTAAAAATGCTGACAAGGGCAACCGTTACTGCTAAACCTTAGACTTAAAAATCACATAATAAACAGATTACTTTGGCCATACAGATACAGACTATCACACAGCACCCTGCACCAGATCCTGGCTAAATCCTTGCTGCTGGAGTTCAGGGTGAAATGGTGTTTAAGATCTGCCCTGCAGGGGCATTCCTAGCCAGATGTACCTGTTACTGACTGCAAACCTCCTATTTGAGGTCTAGAAAGGAGGAAAGGCTGTCACTTTCCCCAAGATGGAAGTGCTGGCCCTTGCAGGCAGTCACTACAAGCAGAGTCAGTGTCCCAATCTCCTCTTAAATAGTTGTTACACGCATTTAGGTGACAACTGTTGAATTTCTTGTTTCATTCCAATTAATAAGCAGAGACAAATCTTCAAGTGGACTGAGCAGTAAATGAGTAGAGGGAAGATGAAAAAAATTCAACTCGTTTATGCTGCCAATTCTATGTCAAGTGGAAGAAGCTGCTGAAAACAACTCATATAATGATGGCCTTTAAAAAAACGCTCTTTCTTCTTTTTCCAAAGGAATACAGCTTCTGCCTCTTCTGAGTGGTACAAGATAAATGATACTTCTGTTCAATTTATGAATTCAGCATGGTCCCCAAGTTTCCACCCTTACAGCAGTTCCACATATATTTCCTGTGCTTTCTCATAAAATCTAAATTTGGCAATCTGTTTTTCTTTGTCAGGAGCCTGTAATCAGCAGTACAGTTAAGGCCCAAACACAGTTCTGCCCAAATACTTACGCTAAAGGTCATACTAAATGTCCTTAGAGGTTCTTTCCAACCTAAATAATTATATGATTATTTGGTTAGTTCTGTCCAGAGATTCTTTTGCAGCTCTGAAGTGGCACCTTCAGCCATTTTTCCTTGCTTGTTTAACTTCAAGTCTTCTTATCAAACTTGATACAGGGTTTGTGCATGCAGCCAGCACTGTGTGTAGGGGTAATAAATTATTCAGAATAGCTTCTGAAACATGATTTTTTTCTAGATTGTCATTTCTTCAAACTATACTGAACAGGACACAGCTGATGACCATATTTAACCAGGAACTACTATTCAACTTTCCATCAGTAAGCTTATCCTATCCTTACGCAGTCCGAAAATAATATGTGTTACTTTCATGAGTAGCATTTCAGGCAAGTAAAAAATTGAAGATATTTGACAGATATTAGGCAATAAGAAAGTATTGTGAAATCATACCCTTGACCATGGGAATTGTCATGGATCTTCCCTCACCCCAGGGATTGTCTAGAAATCCTGCTAATATTGCTGGCTGCTGCAAAGAGATGAGCATAGACCTACCAACACGATAGCAAACTGAAAATCCTTTCTGGGGCAACTTCAATTAGTTTCTTTGGGCAGCCCATATTAGCAATTGGAACAGCCAAAAAGGTTTCTGTTGCTGTTGACATTACTTAGGGCACCTAAGTGAGTTGTCGCAGCTTCCTCTGTTTCTCTCTCCCTTGAGAGACAAGGGGATAAGTCAGGAAGGCCACGTGCTGGAAAGGAACTGCTTAGAGTAACCATTAGGACCTGCTAAGTGCTCCAGCAGCCCCTCTGCAGCCTCCCTGTCTGCACACATGTTTATATTATGCCACTTTCAACGCATTTAGGAAGATCTAAACCAAGCCGGCTTGTTTGTTTAAAGCACCATAATGATGGACCAATATTTGCATTGAATGTTACCGTGTTCAGCTGAGTCAAACAAAGAGTGAGATGCCACTCCCCAGGAGAGACAAGATGACCGAAACAGATAATTTGGTAATTAAGGTAGTATTCACAATGAATATCTTTGTCAGGATTTGGCCTTCAGACTGTAAGTTCAAAGACTTTTGGAGGAGGCTGCACAGGCATGGGAGTGGCCAGTACAATGTCAGAGACAGGCTCTGTGTGCAGCTCTGTATTGTGTTGGGGGGGAGCTGTGCCATCACCTTTCACCATCAGTAAATCTTAAAGGAAAACTGTAGTGTTCTAAAGGAGGTTTGTGAAAGCTCAGTTGTTTCTGACATTTAAAGCTAAGGCAACTCTGGAAATTATTTCAGAAACCAGTCCTGTACTGGGAAAAGAACTGAATGATAAGTTTGTCTTTCCCTGATTATCCACTTACTGTCATTAATTTCCTTTTTCCATCCTTGTACTACAGTTAGGTAAATTTTATCCTCATTACACACTCATTGCTGAATGAAAAGTTTGATAATCATTGTATCAGCTTAAATCACAAGATTTAGGCTGGAATAATTTGCTGAAATGCAATATGGAAGTTTCCATTCATTTTGTCCCTCATGCAGCCCAGGATGCAGTTGGCTTTCTCGGCTGTGAGGGCACCTGGCTGGCTCATGTCCAGCTTTTCATCCATGAGAACCCCCAAGTCCTTCTCTGCAGGGCTGCTCTCAATGAGTTCCTCTCCCAGTCTGTGCTCATGTCTGGGATGGCCCTGATGCAGTTGCAGCCCCTTGCACTTGGATTTGTTGGACCTCATGAGGTTCTTGTGGGCCCACTTCTTAGGTTTGTCCAGGTGCCCCTGGATGGAATCCCGTCCCTCTGTTGTGTCGACTGCACTACTCAGCTTCATGTCATCTGAAAACGTGCTGAGGGTGTGCACTCGATCCCACTGCCGATGTCACTGATGAAGATATTGAAGGGCACAGGTCCCAAGACAGAGTCCTGAGGGACACTACCTGTCAGTGGCCTCCACCTGGACACAGAGCTCTTGACCACAATTCTCTGACTGTGTCCATCCAGCCAATTCCTTATCAACCAAATAGTCCACCTTTCAAATCTATCTGTCTCCAGCTTGGAGATAAAGATGTCATGGGGGACCATGTCAAAGGCCATAAAGAAGTCTAGGCAGATGACGTTGGTCAGTCTTCTCTTGTCAGTTGCTGCAGTCACAAATAGGCAAGATAAATCCCATTAAATTTATTCAAAAGCCATAGTCCTTAACATCAATTATGATTCCTTAAAATATATGTATCCTTCTGTGTGACTTGTGAACATTTTAATCAAGTAATCATACCCTATGAGAAAGGAATCAGAACGTTTTAAGTCTTTGACAATGATTTGACCTGGTAGTGTGCTCAGGTGGCCAAGAAGGCGACTGTCAACCTGGCCAATATCAGCAATAGTGTGGCCAGCAGGACCAGGGCAGTGACCATCCCC
Organism: Callaeas wilsoni; assembly: GCA_013398955.1. NCBI lineage: Eukaryota > Metazoa > Chordata > Aves > Passeriformes > Callaeidae > Callaeas > Callaeas wilsoni. The sequence continues at coordinate 270,197 of VWPU01003081.1, forward strand.
CTGTACTCTGCACTGGTGAGGCTGCACCTTGAATTCTGTGTTCAGTTCTGGGCCCCTCATTACAGGAGGAACATCGAGGTGCTGGAGCAAGTCCAGAGAAGGGAAATGGATCTGGGGAAGGGTCTGGAGCACAAGTCTGATGAGGAGCAACTGATGGAGCTAGGGTTATTTAGCCTGGAGAAAATGAGGATCAGGGGAGACATCATCACTCTCTACAACCACCTGAAAGGAAGATGTAGTGAGGTGGGGGTCAGTCTCTTCTGACATGTCTCAAGTGAAAGGACAAGAGGAAATGACTCTAAGTTGTGCCAGGAGAGGTTCAGATTAGACATAAAAAAAAATTCATCTAAAGAATGGTCAGGCACTGGAATCAGATGCCCAGGGAGGTAGTGGAGTTACCATCTCTGGAAGTGTTCAAAAGACATGGATGTGGCACTTGGGGATATGGTTTAGGGATGATTATGGAGGTGCTGGGTTGCTGGTTGGACTAGCTGATCTTGAAGGTATCTTCCAACCTTGATAACTCTGTGATCCTGTGAATTTTCCTCATTCAGACTATATTGAGTTCATTCGATTTAAATGATCAAAACAGAACAGCAGTCAAGCCTACATCTGTGAACAGGTACAAGACTTGCCAAAGTAAGCTTCTTACCCTTATACTTGGATGGCTTACACTCTGCTAGGTTCTTGTGCCTCTTGTATTCCTGCTCAGTGCCTTGCTTAGCCACTCTGCAGCACTCTTCTGAGAGGTACTTTTCTGTTTTCATTAATGAGGCAAGTGGAACTTAGGTGGAATTTAAGCTATCTGAAAATTGCCCTGAAATAGTTCTTTCTTCTCTAATTCAGTTGTACAAGAACAAAAACTAGAAAGGAACATATTAGAGTGAAGTACAAATTCCTACTCTCATTCCTCCCATACTTTGGAAGTTTGTACTTCATTTTACCCTATGAAACTGAGACTCCAAACCTAGAGGAGGAGAACACTTGCAAACTTGTGATGACTTCTTCGTGAGGAATAATACAGTTCTTATTATCTCCGTTTAGTCATCTTCTGCAGACATGGGAAGTCTACCCAGGTAGGAGAGCTGAGCACTGAAATAACAATACCCAGGGAGAACATGCTATGGAGTCAAGGGGAGGAAAATGGGAAATTACTTGTCTAAGAAAGGAGTGATGCACTGAGCTTTATACATTCTAATTTCCTTTGTGTGTCTGTAAGATTTGCACTTCCTGTATTTCAGCGATGCATTCTTGAGAGCTGATAGATAAGGACATGGTGACTCGAACTTTGCAAGGCTTTTAGTGTTTATGCTTGTTTTCTGCCTGCTTAGGAATGGAGTTGGAGAACTGCTGATTACTTTAGCAATGATGCATTATTATCAGTCAATAAATAATCACAATCAGCTCTTTATTATTAAGAGTCAGATAAATGCTGGCTTAGGAACTTTAATTATTAAGTTAATTAAAGGATTTTTTATTATCTTCACAAATTTGAAGGACTAATGGTGAATACAGCATTTCGTATTGAGTACTTTTTCTGTCACCTCAGTATTCCTAATAGTGTAACCATTTCCCATTACAATATGGCATTTGTTGTATCCTGCTTGCTGTGGACATTAGCTATATGACTGTTACTGAGAAATTATAGGAACTTTGGAAAATAACAGTAAAGTTATAAGAAGAATAGTAATTTAAGGATATGCTTAAAGATCATATTGAAAAGAATTGGTATATTGAAATCATGTAGGAAGACATGTAGATACTATCAAAATTACTGCCCTTTACCTCTTTGGCATGCTTGCATGCTGCTTGCTTGTTTTAATAAACATGCACGACTCATTGTTGATTATTATAGAAATTTTTAAAAAAATGTATATGGCCCTAGAAAGGATACACTTGCCATTAGCAGATACACCTATTTTAAATCACAAGATCATCTTCGGCAGGCATCAGTGGCTACTGGGTTGAGATTGGAGAAACCATGCACTCTGTTTTTTGTAGAATACATCCCATAGACCATTTTGAGCAGTCCCCTTCAGTTTGAGCTCTGCCAAAATCCTCCTGCGGAAAAGTTGTAATATGAGGGAACATAACCTGTTCTTTATCAAAAGAAAAGCTGATAAACAAATCTCCATGTGATGGGGTGACTAACACTCAAAAAATTCAGAGGGCTGCATTGCAGTTGATTCTTCTGCAGTTTGCAGAATGCCATCACTCTAAAAATGTGTAGTATATAGTATATATTACTGAAATAGTGAGATTCTGAGAAAATTAAAATTCCAGGATAAACTAATGAAGAAAATTGGATAATTGGTCAACTTGGTGTTGAATTAGGTTATATACATATTTCATATATATAATATATATATTATAGAAGGTGAGATTACTGAGTTACCTCGCACAGTGTGAAACACTTGGGCTGTTCAGGTTAATGTGTAGAACTTTATAGCTGTCCTATATACAAAGATACTGCACTGCCAATGAATTTTGTTGCACAGCCTCATCATAGCCCACGCACACATATGAAAAAACCCCACAAACAGCATTTTGGGAACTCCTGCTTTAGCATGTTGAAGAGCATTAGTGCACTGTTTGTTGTTTATTTTTATTGTTTTTATTTATCTGTAAAGCTTCAGAAGACTAAATATTAACACAATAGATGTATTATGCTAAAGGGGGAGAATATCCATTACTTGTAACTTGAGTTATGTTTTTTTTTCAAATATTGACTATTTTATTTGTTGTATATTTGAATATTTTAGAATCATAAGGCCAACTCAGGAAAGAGCAATATTACTATTGGTCTTGTCAGAAAACATAAAAAAAGATTATGTGTTTATGGCTGCACTGAGGCTATAAAATAAAAGAGGTATACAAGATTCTTCTTTAAAAGTATCTGAAAATATCTGGAACCTGTGCAATGTGAGCCCATTCAAGTGTTTCATGTATCTCTACAGAAGAGGAGAAAAAATCAACAGAAAATATGCCCTAAGTTAAGGCTGTAATGAACAACATTCCTCTGTCAGAGCAGGGGAACAGGCACCTGTGAGAATTACAAACCAAGTCTTAGGTGCAGGGAACCAGAAGAAACATGTAGAAATCTGTTAATCTGCTTATCATTGAAATTAAGATATTTCTTCAAGGAACAGATGGAGACACTGGATAAACTGTGGGATGGGCAGTATGCAGAATTTGTGAGATCAGAAACTTGCACAAAAGATGAGAGGACCAGATTGGGCTGCATTTTAAAGCTCGTTTGGCTGACAAGTGAGGATTTCATGTTTTTCAAGTCAGCCAATAGAACTGCAGTATAGCAGAGAAAAAAACTCAAACAAAACAGAAAGAAGCGGAATATTACTGAATCAACAACCTCGCAAAGTATATTTTTTAATATGCAAAATTCTTGAAATGGAGTAAGAAAAATGAGTTACAAATTTATTCATACATAAAAGTCCCACTGAAAGATTATGGCACTTCCTATAAGGCTTTTACGTGCTTTTGAAACTTCTTCCTAGGTAACACACGCCCAGTTAATGAAAATCAGACTCTCTGTCCTTCTTGGCATGAAATTTTAATAAAATCATGTTAGCTTGATATTGTAACAGACATATTTCTTTGGTAGTGCCATGGGACCCCAACTGACATGATCTACATGCTCAGGGATCTATAACCGTTTTGGTACTGCCACATCACAAGCTACCATACAACCAGAAATCTGTGTGAACACTGAGATCCATGACTGAAACCAAATCAGAGAAACATAAAAAAAAAAATTTAAGTGTCATGAACTTCATAGTGAGTTGATGGATCTGAGATTTCATTTTATGGCATTCTTGTGTGGTTACTTTCTGTAGGAAAGTGTCATCAGCCTCAAGCCTTTCCTTAACAATCTCTCCAAGTATGGAGTATTTCAAATTGTAATAAAAATGGAAACAGATTGTTCTTTCTATCCAAGCTTTTGTTCAAACTGATGCTCTTGTAAAACTCTTGTCCAGTTTTGAATTATCTCAGAGCTCAGACTTACTCAGTGCAGCAGAGGGAAATCTCCTCTGAATTAGCTTGGAGTTTTCCTGAAATAAATCAGACAGAACACTGAAGTCAATGTCTGCAATTTGAAATGTTTTTTCTTCCAGAAATTAACTTCAGTAAAATCTCACCAGTCTTTTGTGTTGTATTACTGGGCTCTCTTTATGTGTGCTTTCTATGGATTCTGAAATTCTTTGGCATTTAGATTATCAATTCAATGTTTCAAAGATCAGGTCTGGAATAGGTAATGTTCTAGTGTCAAAGATTTAACAGCTCATTTCTAATGTATGTGCAGAGAAACGTTGTTTGGCCTTAATCTAATCCTTGCGATGAAGCAATTAGTGATATGGTAGATAAACTACTGTAAGTTTTGCAGTTACTATTTATTGTTTCTAGTCAACCAGTATAATGGTGACAATGCTTTTGAAACCAAAATTTTCAGACATGACAAAGCCTGTATTTTGCATGTGAATGACAGACAGCAAACTAAAACTGCCACTTCTTCAAGTAAAAGAATTTACCATGAATACAAACAAAAAATAACAGCAAACTCCAAAATAGTAAGAACTGCTATAAATTGGAATGTATACATTCACAGTTTTTATCTCAGATCATCTTCTCCTGTGTGCAATGTTTCCAGTTTTGTAAAATGTTCTTAAGAATATGAGTTTAAGTTGCATTAAACAGAATGAAGATATCTAAGCTTAAAAAAAAAAAAAAAAAAAAAGACTAGACCTTCTTGATGGGTACTTTTTTTGTTATTTGGAAATTGTGTTCAAATGGTTGTAAATGCTAAGGAGTATTCACACAAGCACCTTGGAACACACAGCACTTAATTCTAATGCAAATTAAAATGAATCTGTAAGAGTAGCAAGTATGAGGTTGAAAACTGTAAAACTTTGAGAAGGAAAATTTGGTTTATGCATCCAATTTAAAATTGGTAGTATATATCAAAAAAATCCCAACCTCCTAGGTATAGCATGACAAATAAAAGTATTCCATTTTAAAAAGGAAGTAATTCTTTTAAATTTGGGGTTACTCTAGTTCAGAAAATATTCCCCAAAGATTCAAAATTCTCCATGACAGTGAATAATTCCTTACCCTGGGTGTGATGTGTCAGAAGCCTTCAGCAGCTTGATAGGTGGGCTACTAAGGAGCTTGGATAGCCTAACTGGCAGGTAAAGGTATTTTCCCCAGAGGAAAGTTGTCAAAATTAAGCTGTCTTTGAAAAGTAATTCAAGTCTGATGCATTGACAAATATCAATTAAATGAAAAGAAAATCACTTACCATGTAAGATATGAAATTGCTATCACTTTGGCATTTTAAATTTTAAATTCAAATATATGTTGGGTGGGTTGCAACCAGGCGAGTTTCTGCACTGTCTAAGCAGAGCTTTTCCAGCAGGGCTAAACTGTACATGGACCAGTTTATGCACATTCTCCCTCTCAGAGTTGTCTAGTCCAACTCCCTTTGTTACTGTTTTGGCTTTTTGTTTGTTTGTTTGTTTTTACAGGTGGCAATATCACACTGGGACTATAAAAAGGTGAGCAGGATTGGAGAGCAATTGGGAGACTTTGTCACTTTTTGAAATTCCTCAAGTTTTGCATTAAGACAAAGAGCTAAAATACAAACTCTGATCCTTCCAACCTTTATCCTGGCATGTTTATACCCCAAGCATACATAACACTTTCTTCTCAGGAATACCTAGAGATCTTCCTTAACCTGAAAATCTTGCAGCTCTACATTATATTTCATTTTGCTAGCAAGGTTTTGCTTATTATTGCTACTGTTAAGTCTCTTGCATTTCAAAATACACTTGTTTGAAGTACATAGCTGGAGAAACTAGCTGAAATCCTTGAATCAGCCTAGGAATTGTTTGTTTTCAGTTATTTGCAGAGTTGTACTAATAGATCTTTTTATGTGGATTTTTGTGGTTGGTGGAGTTTTTCTAAAATATGCCATATCACAGGGAACTGAAATATTTGCGAATAGAATTATCACTGCTGGTAATCATCCCACAGCAGGGTTTTTTGTTTCCTCTCTTTCTTGTAATTCTCCTAGTAATTCCAAACAATAATGTTTTCCTGTTCTTTTTAATAACCATTACTTTTATAAATAAAGCTTACCAAATACCTTAACAAGGATAAACAGAATTTTTGAATGCTTTCAGTTAAGGTACTTCACAAAGAGCCACGCAAATACAAATAACACTAAAGTACTCCAAAATACAAGCTATGTTAGACCTGGGAGTCAATAATGGTCAGGCTAAATCTCTGCTTGGTAAGTGAAACCCTGAGACAGACTCATGCTTTCAGCTTCACCTGCCTCAGAACTTCTCCAGTGCATTTGTATTTTGAAGATTTTGCAAAACTCTTGTCTATTACAAAACTAGTTGCTCCAGGTCACTGTTGTCCCTCAACCCTTCTCATTCCAGCAGAAGATGTCCAAAGCAAAGGACAGGGAACATGCCTGAACCTTAAGGTTCTGGTAACACTAGCTTTTGCTATTTAGTGACCATCATACTCTTACAGGAAGACAGATTTGTTTGAGCTCCAGGCCTCATTTTCCAACCTGTGTGTTATACAAAAACACTTACATGGTATAAGCAATATTTTTACAAGCTCTGGGAACACAGAAACTATTCTTTTCCTTCAGGAACGATGCCTAAGGCTGCTTTATCAAAGCAAATTTTCTTCAAAAATTGAGAACAAACTGATTTGTTTAACAGAAATTGTTCTAGGTTTTTTAACCAAGCTATCTTCTTCCCAAGCTAAAAAGGACATTCTAAAATACATAATCACTATTTTGTTTGTTTGTGACTAAAAAAGTCACAAAAGAGTCTTTGAAAAGTAAGATGTCCAAAGGGAGCAAAATATTGTGCAGTCAGTGTTATGCATACATGCTGTCACTATATGCAGTCAGGATTATGTGGTAATAATACAACATTTACTTCACAGTTCCTTTTTGTTTGTTTTTAAATTCTAGCAAGACAGGGCTTCAGCTGTTTACAAATACCACTAATAATTACAAATACCATGAATACTTAAAAGTTCTGAAAGTTGTTTTGATCACTCACATGGTGTTTATGTTTCTAATCTGTGAAAGAAGAAATGTAGCTCAAATTCTGAACACTTTAGGTACATAACTAGCATTAATAATTAAAAACATAAGACTACACACTACATAAATTAATAAGGGATTAAGGACTATGAATGCACAGACTGTTCTTGAGCCTTATGTGATGATCTAAATTCAGCATTTAAATTCTGCTGAATTTCTTCAGCTTCTTAGTTTTTGTATTTGTCATGGCTATTCTTGCCATTTAGAGAAAAAAGAAAAAGCATAAACTACAGCAGATTATTATAGTAGCACACCTGATACTGTGGCTGTTAGCACGGGCAGGTGGCAGAAATAGATATTTCAGTTTACCAAACCACAGATGGCAAAAAAACCCCAGAGATACAGAGAGATGACTTGCAGGACTTGTCCCTGCTACTGCCAATGGCTTGGTCAAAATTTTATGTGTAAGACTCTTTGTTTCTCCAGGTTGAAAGCTTTTGCCAGTTTTACTAGGTAGAGAGGAGTGAAATCTGATCTCTGTAGTTTAGGCTATTAATTCTCTGACACTCAGATATTTAATTATCTATGGTTCCTGATCATCCGTGGGGCCTGTTGGAGTAGGCCTGCAGCTCTTATAATTTTCTTCCAGAGAAACTGGGAATGTAGGAGGAAGACCAGGAGTGGAAGTGGGGATGGTGCACAGCAAGTCTTGTCTTAACATGGAGTTAAGACATGAGCAGAATATTATGTGGATCTGGGTGTTAGGGAACGTATCCAGTTTCCACGCTATAGAGAAAGCAGGCTGTCAAATGAAGCACATAAATTTCTTGTACAGTTGAGGAAAAGACACTGATGTCTTTGAAGAGCTCCAGAGGGAGATCCCATCCGATTAAGTGCAGGCATTTAAGAAACTTAAGACAATGAAAAGAAAAATGTGCCTCTTTACTCACCTTTCTCACTTCCAAAAACTTTACAAGGAGATTTATTTGTTGCTATGATCAGTGTCCTTATGGCACTTTGACAAACTTCTTATAATTGAAATGCTACATCCCATAGCCCGTTCAAAGCAAGGGGAGACAAAACATCAAAACTGAACAATGTACGTGTACTAGAAATAATACCTGGAGCTAGTTTTTTCTAGTCATCAAGCTTAATGGCATTTTTGACTTCAACTGCATACTCAAACTTACTCCCACCTCCCTTTAACTTTGGCCAACTCAAAACTTTAAAAAAAAAAATTGTTTGTGTTACACTGTATTTTTAGTTACAGAGGTTTTTGTTTACTTCCTTATTCCTAATAATGAGGTTTTTTCCAGAAAAGACTTTCAAAAACATACTATTCTGCTGCAATTTTGCCCCAAAAAAAAAATTTTCTTTTATGTGACTGTTTTCAATCCCCTATTCTTCCCCCTGCCCAACATTCAGAAAGGGACTAACTAAATCCCTGTCTTGATCCTTGGCCAGGAGAGACAGGCAACTAATGAAGTTCACCGCACTCACCAAGTGCTCTGCAAGGAGCAACCTGGCAGAGCTGACACCCAAACAGAAGCTGCTGAGAAACCCCTTTGCTGCTTATGAAAAAATAAAAGAGCGTGTGCGATGAGCGACACAAATCCTACAAAATCAGCACATGAGCTCTGAACAACCGTTGTAATGTATTTTTCTTCAGTTTCTTGGTCAGAGACTAATTGCCCTTCGTGAGGAAAAAGTCCCACCACATGATGGTCATCTCAGAAAAGTAATTAATTGTTCCAAAATGCTTTTCGGATTTAAGACTACCACCCTGACATTCTGCAGAATAAATGCCTTCCGTCTCACCCCTTTCAGGACCTCCTGCTCCCCAAACTATTCCACACCTCTCACTGCTTTCCATCATACTCCAGTCCTCTCCTGTCACTGCATAATGCCCAGTTTCTACTTCCCACTATTTTCTCAGCACTCCTATGTCTTCTCTACTTCCCTTGCCCCAGAATGTCCCCAGCCCCCTTCCATGACTCTGGCAAGGGACAATATGTGCTTTATCTGATGGTACCTTTCCACTGCCTGGCAAATTAGCACACATAAGTTCATCAGCAGCTACTCAGAAATTATACTGGCTGTTATCTCATCCTTAGTTTTATAGTGGGCCATCACTTCTGTCTCTTGTACAGTCAAAATTTTCATTAAACTTGGTTCTCTGTGATATTTCTTCCCATCTTTCAAACTGGCTTGAAGGTATCTGAACTTTTCAAAAGTTGTGGGCGAAATGTTACAGCAGCTGAGCAACACAAAGCCAGAACAGCATGACTTTGTTCTCTTAAAACACCAAGAAAAAAAAAAAAAGGAGAAAATATGAAAGAATTACTTAAAGTAGAATTATTCTATCAATAAGTACCATTAAAATATAATGGAAAAAATTGGAAAAAAATGTACATGTACCATTAAAACTATAAATTAATTAAAACTATAAATTCCTATAATGAACAGTTAGGAAAGGTTTATTACAAAAAGTGAAACTAGAAAACTAGACTATCCAGAAGGAAAAACAAGTGAACTGATTTTTTTAGACGTATTTAAGAGTACTTTGATTGATGTGGTCCAAAATATTTCAGTTTTATTTATTAAGGAAGAATAGAAACTGGGAGTGACATTTATTCTAATTTGTATTGAACCAGAAAACAAAGAACCATAATCAAAATAAGGCTTCCCCAGCACCAAGAGCAGTTTGCTGTAACATGATCCAAATCCATGTTTCGAAGCCTTGATTCTCTGGTCTACCAGCTTCTTCTGAGTGTCACAATGTAAACATTAGTAGGCAGATTCTCCACATCTGGACCTGAGGCTTTGCCAGGCTTCACTGTAGGTAATTAAAGGAACTGCGATTACAGCCTGACTCTGACTTGCAGCATCCAGGATATCTGTTCTTCCTCTCGAGTCAAATCCTTCCATTTAATGCCCCAAAATGTAATGGACTTTGAAGAAAAAAAAACCTTTTGCATTATAAAGAAAGACAAAAGATGAGATTGTTCAAATCTGCCAACTCAGACTCATTCTAATATGTCAAATGAGACAAGCAAATCTAAAAAGTTTTCAGAAATCCTTAACTTCAGACATTCTTCCCATGAGCTGTGCTGAAGTCGAGAAGTTTGGAGAATTTTCTCTCCTGTCTGGAAGTCTCCTTTTGTGTTCAAATATCAGAGCTGAGCTCAGGCTGTTTCACAGCTAACAAAAGTCATCAACTGACCCAAGGCAAATTGTGATACAATCAAATGGTTCAAACACAAGTAACTAGAGAATTATGGGCTTCTGACAGCCAGTGCTGCCTAGTCTTTAGAATTCGGGAAATTTTACATTGGTAACTGTCTGAAATTATCCATGCAGTTCCTATTATTCATGAAACTATTGAAATCAAGCAATCTATTCACACCTCAGATTTGACAAAATTATAATCCTGAAGTCGAACAGAATCAGTTTCAACTGAGCACAATTTACTCTGACATCTGTCAGCTATGACAGAGGGGCAGATTTCCTGTGCAGAAAATTACAGATTTAATTTTCAGAAAGGTGGGTAGCTGTTCAGAGGTGCAGTTAGCCAATTTTAAGTGCAATGCTCTTATGGCAGCAACTGTAGCCTTGAACACAAAGCAGGAACTTCTCACGAGTATATGCAACTGCAGAAATATTTCTGAAAATACCTCTGCTGAGGGACATGCCACAGCCCCTCTGGACAATGTTCCAGTGCTTGGTGACCCGCACAGTAAAGAAGTCCCCCCTCGTGTTCAGGTGGAACTCCCTGTCCATCAGTTTCTGGCCGTTGCCTCTTGTCCTATTGCTCAGCACTGCTGAGCAGAGCCTGGCTCCATCCTCTGACACCTCCCTTCAGATACTCATAGACATTGATGAGGTCCCCTCTCAGTTGTCTCTTCTCAAGGCTAAACAGGGCCAGTTCCCTCAGCCTTTCCTTGTAAGAGAGGTGTTCCAGTCCCTTGATACTCTTTGCAGCCCTCCGCTGAAGAGAGATGCTCCAGTCCCTTACAGCCCTCCGCTGGATCCACTCCAGGAGCTGTGTGTCTCTCTTGCACTGAGGAGCCCAGAAATGAAAGATCCGCTTGTCTTTAGATTACTTTTAAGCCTTGTGTACCTCTGCTTAGCCGAGCAGCCAAGGCATCAGCAGCGGCCTCCGCATACCCGGCCAAGGCATGAGGCGGGTCTTTGTAGCTGAAGCGCTCTGACACACGGAGAACCTGAGGCAGGGAGCTATGGAAAAGTCACTTCTTGGAGGGGCAAAGCCAGACCCGCATGGGAGAGTTTCCACACCACGGGGGGAAGCTCTCGGGACAAACCCGAGGCAGTCTCCGCCCCTGCGGCCGCTGTGCCCCTGAAGGCGATGGGGAAGGGCCGAGCGCTGCCACGGGCAAGAGGGCGGCGGCTCCGGGGCTCAGCCTCGCCCCCTGCAGGAGCCGCTCCCCGCTGGCAGCGGCTTTTCTCCTCACAGAGGCCGTGCGGGCGGCGCCTCCCGGTGCGGGGGCAGAGGGCGAGGCACGGCCGGGTCCCGGAGCGGTGCCGGCGAGCGAGCCTCGGCCAGGTCCCGGAGCGCTGCCCCGGCCGCTCCCGCCGCCCCTG
>VWPU01003082.1:0-82819 GCA_013398955.1 Callaeas wilsoni
CGGGGAGGGCGGGAGGGGGAGCGGGCGGAGCCACCGGCGGCGGCAGCTGCCATTGGCCGGCGAGCGGCTCGCGCGCCGCCTTCCCTCGCGCGGCCCCACCTCCCCTCAGGAATGGCCGCCCCCAGGGCGGGCGGAGCCGGGATTCCTCTGACAGAATCACGGGGTCAGTCAGGCTGGAAAAGTCCTCTGAGGTTATCGAGTCCAACCTGTGACCGAACACCACCGCGTCAACCAGACCATGGCACCCGGTGCCACGTCTAGCCTTTCCTAAAACACCTCCAGGGACGGTGATTTCACCGCCTCCCTGGGCGGCCGGTTCCGATGTCTGATCACCCTTTCTGTGAACAAATTCTTCCTGCTCTGCGCTGTTGCGTTCTCACCTTGATTATTGTGTGCAGTTTTGGTCACTGTTATAGGAAAGAGATTAAGCTGTTAGAGAGTGTCCAGAGGAGGGACATGGAGATGGTGAAGGGCCTGGAGGTGAAGCCACACAAGGAGCAGCTGAGGACACTCGGTCTGTTCAGCTGGAGAAGAGCAGACTGAGGTCAGAGCTCACAGCGGTTCTGCAGCTTCCTCGCGAGCGGAAGAGGAGGGGCAGGCACTGATCTCTGCTCTTTGGTGACCANGACAGGGTTAGGGTGGATATCAGGAAAAGGTTCTTCCCCCAGAGGCACTGAACAGGCTCCCCAGGGATGGTCACAGTCCCAAGCCTGACAGCTCCACCAGCTTTTGGACAACTCTTGGGCACATGATGTGACTCTTGGGGATCATGTGTGCAGGGACAGGGGCTGGACTCGATGATCCTTGTGAGTCACTTCCAACTCAGCTCATTCTGTGGTTCTGTAATGTCCAACCGAAATCTCCCCTGTCCTCTCAGAAAGGGCTGCAAGGGGTTCAGACTCCCGGCATTGAGGAGTTTTGCTCGATGCACATTGAGCAACCAGAATGCAACATTATGCACATATGGGCCAATTCTGTACAGAAAATAATATAGATCAAGAGGTTTACAGCCCTTGAGGGCATCAGCTGGAGGGTTAATAAATCAGGGACAACCTTAGTAGCGGCTGTTTTTTAATTTAGATTCTTCTGAAGTAACAACATTGTTACTGTGATACAGAATCATAGAACAGCCTGGGTTGGAAGGGACTATAAACACCATCCAGTTCCACTCCCCTGCCATGGGCAGGGACACCTTCCACTATCCCAGCTTGCTCAGAGCCCCATCCAGCCTGGCCTTGGACACTTCCAGGGATGGGGCAGCCACAGCTTCTCTGGGCAGCCTGTGCCAGGGCCTCAGCACCCTCACAGGGAACAATTTTTTCCTCATATCCCATCTAAACCTCCTCTCTGTCAGCATGAATACATTCCCCCTTGTCCTCTCACTCCATGTCCTGTAAATAGTCTCCTTCCATCTTTCCTGTAGGCTCTTGTAGGTCCCTTTATTTCAAAACAGTTGGTGGTGGCAGCACAGATGCGGTGGCACCTGTTGGACAGAACAGCAAGATTAAAAGATAACACAGCCACCTGAGAGGAGAAACTGAGGCTCCAGCCCTGATATGCTGCATGTTTATACATTTTATGTTGTAAACTCACTGGAATTAAAACATATCTTCACGGGAGCTGGGGTAGGAGCTGGCACTGTGGTTTCCTCTTCCCCCAAGTGCAGATTCTAATCAAACAGGCTAAAGCTATTTCTCAGTAAGTGACTGCTTAATCATTCTGTGCAAAGTTGGGCAAGATCCACCAGAGGAACAGTGCACACATCTCTGAGAGCACCTTTTGGCACAGGGAGCAGGAGATGCGGAGGTAAACCTCCTGGAAGGAAGAATATTCAATCCCAATCACCTACTGAGAAATAATATTCTAGGTCCTGAACCATGACTGAAATGCAGGGCTGCTCCTCTTCCAGCCTTTTGTGTGGGGAGTGGTGCCCTCTGTTGTTCCAAGGAGAAGCTGCTGGGAGTTAGGGAATTGAAACCACGAATGTGAGGTTGGGTTTGTTTTCTCCAGTGCTGCAGACTCTTACAGATGCTCTGGTTTGGACATACAGGGTCTGTCATGCAGAATGCACTGCCATCAGGACTTCATTTTCCAGAGTAAAGTCAGAAATGAAACGTGTAAAGGCAAATGGACCAGCGTGACTAGGAAAAAAAATGCTTAAAAATTAGAAAAGTGTGTAGAATAAGCAAGAATTCCTTAATAGCTGCAATAAAGGTAATTGAAGGATATGGGAATGTGTGTGGACAAGGGTCAGAGTTAAGGCTGCCTGTGTTTCCTTCGACATCTCCTGACCTCTAAGAGAAGGAGCTACCTTTGCTTAACAAGCCGCCATCATTAGATAATTCTCCTGGGCACTCCTAGTCTGTCAGCAAAGGAAAATGAGTTTTTGTGAAGCTGGGCTGCATGTGTTCCTACTCCTTGGCACAGCAGAGAAGCTGTGTTTGGAGTGCAGTTTGCTCTGCAGACCACAGAAATAAGAACATAAAGATAAATCCATGTCTGCAAAATGTGAAGTGGCTTTGAAAAATGCCTAACTGGTCATGGGGCTAATTCTGGTGTTGTAAATGACAAGGTAAGTACAGTTATTTAAAATGACCTTTGAGAGCAATCTGTATGCCATGCCCCAGGAGCCAGCAGTGGGAAGCACGCTCCCATCAGTGTCCTGCCAGGCCCAGAAGGCATTTCCAGGAGTCCAGCTGTTTGCTATGATTGCTGAACATGCAGAGTCTGCAATACCTGCTTTTAAAAGTACACAGTAATGTCACGGGATTGCTTGAGTTTAGTAACCCCAGGGCAGTGCATTCCGAGGGGGTAGAGGACAATTCAGCTGCCTGGCAGAGCCAGTGGGAAGGTACTACATGTCCCTGACTTTTGTTTTCTGCAGAGATCACCGCCTGTACCCTCAGGAACAAAGCTGCCTGGGCTGGGGCAGCACCCTGGTAGTTTAGGGCTACCCTAGCACTTTCCCTAGTGGGTACAGTCACATCATAGAACAGAATCATAGAATGGCTTGGGTTGAAAAGGACCTTAAAGGTCATCCCTACTACCCCAGGTTGCTCAGAGCCCCATCCAACCCGGCCTTGGACACTGTCAGGGATGGCGCAGCCACAGCTTCTCTGGGCAGTCTGTGCCAGGGCCTCAGCACCCTCACAGGGAACAATTTCTTCCTCATCCAATCTAAACCTCCTCTCTGTCAGTGTGAAGCCCGCTTGTCCTGTCACTTCATGCCCTTGTAAAGAATCTCTCTCCATCTTTCCTGTAGAATCCCTTCAGGCGCTGGAAGCCCACAATGAGATCAAACCATCTTTATTTGTAAAGGCCTGTGAAGAGGGATCTACTCCTTTCCCCAGATGTTCCTAATGCACCCACACAGCAGTGCTTTCAGGGTGCAAGCCTGACTGCTCGACTGAAGGCACCTCCACAGTGCAGTAGAGTCTTGTGAGCTTCTGGCTGACAAGAGAAGCTATAATATAATAATGTAATAACTAAGCAGAGTTACCTGAAGAGGAAATCAGAACAGACTCAAATCATGCAAGGAGCTGAACTCCTGCATATGCTGTAACCAGCATGCTAAAATCAACAGTAAATGACGATACTGATTTTGCAAAGTTTTAAGTTTGAAACAGATTAATTAATTGTATCTCAAAGGTAAAATCTTTATTGGTCGAACCTGGCACCACACTTGCTAGGAGAGAATAAGTCTCACCTCTTTTGAAGAGCTCTCATTATTCAATTTAGTAGAGATATAAATCCTCTGCTACCAGGAAGAGATTTAACCTCTGACTGAAGGGCTGGGGAAAGCTTCCTCTCCAAGCAGGTTATTTTGGTAACGCCACACCAAGGGTAGTTTACTATGGAGCTGCCTGTGCCCAGTCAGCTCTTTCTGTAGAGCTCGAGGCAGAATGTTAGGCCAGCCAGCCCCCAGCCTGACTGAACCATTGCTGGACAACTCTGTGTTGGTCAGAATAGACTTTTTAGCAAATGGTCCATGTGCAAAAGCCAGTACATGGAGATGAAGGGCTTGTACTCCTTCTGGGAAAGCCCTCCACATCCCTGGGCTTTAGTTTCCCAAGGTGACAAAAGGGATAATGACATCTAGTAAGTTGACTACATACACATATATGTGTGTGCCTATATAAAAATTGTATGATTGGGAGGGATCATTGTTACACAGTCATAGTAACAAGACAGTAGTTTTTTTCTTGGTAATTTTAAGCTGTGTTCTGCCACTGAACAAAGATGTTAAACAAAGTA
This sequence comes from Callaeas wilsoni, assembly GCA_013398955.1. Taxonomy (NCBI): domain Eukaryota; kingdom Metazoa; phylum Chordata; class Aves; order Passeriformes; family Callaeidae; genus Callaeas; species Callaeas wilsoni. The sequence continues at coordinate 4,255 of VWPU01003082.1, forward strand.
CTCATACTGCCCAGGCTCCTGCTTTTGCAGTTGCTCACAACACCTGAATTATGTGCTTGTCCTGTGTGACTGCACCCCGGGGGCAGTCCATTCTTCCTACCAAAGAAGGGAGATGTTCCTAGAAGTAGGTGCCTCCTGCTGTAAAGTTCCTCAGACAATGTACAAAGGTAGCAGCAAGAACTTTATTGAGCAGGACATGAGATAAGGTACTGCAGGACTGATTATTCATTGCCCTGCCAGATGCCAGCAGCTGCACTAATTATTACTGAAATGGGCTCAGATGGCAACATCTTTAAATGATTGTTCACCTCAGAACTGAGCAGCAGGGAGTCTCTGTGCTCAGACGTGCTGAAGGGTGCTCATTCTGGGCAGGACTCCGGTGTAAGTGCAGCTGAGGTGTTTGTTAGTTAATGAAATTTATTTGGAGCATGTAGAAAACACTTTGGAGTTGGCCAACAACAAAAAAAGGCACCTTCCTACAATTCTAACTCTTGTGTGCTTTCTCTCTTCAGCCACTAATACCAAAGGGCACTTGAGTATCTATGGAAAATTGTGAGATGGCAGCCTGTCATGGTGCATTACTGGCTACATGCACATTGCTAGAACATCCTAAGACTTGTGGAAACAAGAGAACATTTGGGACCACCAAGCAAATTCAGCCTGTTCAGTCAATCATTTCTATCGATTAGGTACAACACACTCTCAAGCAGCGCTTGCGAAAGGATTTAGGCTGCCTCTGGTAATAGCAGCACTTTGCAAGAAGAGAGTTGAGCAAAAGTTGAAATGAGGTTTTATTCCTTTACTTGCTTTTCTTTTTACCCCTTTAGAAAAAGAAATCTGCTTAAAGCTAAAGAAGAATTCACCTTCAGAAACCCCCAGCTCCCCTCAGCACACCTGCATCCTGCTCTCACTGCAGGGTAAAGCTAACTGAGTGACTTCTTGTCACCTTCTTGGTAGGATATAAAAATACACTTCACGCAGCAGTATCTGGATGGCACAGCCAAGTTCAGGACCACATTGTGCTCAGTACTATTTGCCAAACAAATAGGAATGGAGACGCTGTTCCCCACAGGGCTTGCATAATATATAGACAAAGTCAAAAGGGATGAGGCAGTATTATCTCAGGCTTACAGCTGGGGGACTCCAATCCACAGGGATTATAGTAGCTTGCCCAAGGTCACACACAGGAAATCTGTGGCAGACCTGGGAAATGAAACAAGAGCTTTCCAGGCATGGACAAATACACCAGGCACAGGACAGTATCTAAAATGGAATGTTTCAACCCACATCTGTACAGGATTCAGAAAGCTTCCAGGCCTGCTTCAAAACTGCAGGAATGGCATCATCTGTGCATCAGTTACACTGACTTTGTGACTGAGACATCTTTGTAAGTGTTACTGAGTCCTTTCTGAAAGAACACATTTAAAGTTGGAATGTTGGGTGCCTTACGCAATTCCCTACCCCGTGCTGTGTATTCCTAGGAAACCTGCTTCCCATCGCAGTGCATAGCTGCTGCATGTACTGCTGCCCTCTCGTGTAAGTCTGCTGGGAACTGCAGCGTTGGAACACTCGAGGGGACCCAGTTATCTGGTGCCTGCCCCTGGTGTAACCTTTCACCCCAGCCCTACTACAGCTAATGGACATTGTTGCTTTTCTCATTTGCTCTGTCACTGTCTCCTCCACGCTCGTTTTGTGCGTGACACAAGCGACATGACAACGGAGAATCCAGGTCATAGTCTTGGCAGCCACACTGCAGATCTGCCAGGTCAAGGGAACACTTAAGACAAGGTTGTCGCAACAAAATGTTGTCAAAGGTCAGCTGGCGCTCTGGGGTTTCCCTTCAGTGTGCAAGGAGGGCCAGTTCCACCTCATCAATCAAAGTTCACCTCAGACTGATTGGAACTGCTAGAGCCAAATCATCTGTTCTGGGCACATAATATTTCATGAGCAGCAGTTTGATACACACAATAAAAGTTGTGACAGGTAGTAATTTAGGAGAAGCTCCACAGGCAACCACAAAGAAATTCCAGTTATTTCCCACTTAAAGGCTGGCCTGAATTTCATTTTAGCAATAGCTCCTGATGGTACTTCTGTGATACCATGTCACTGGCTCCAAAACTGGATGATTCACTTTCCATCACACTGGCAATGGAAGGGACTTCAGGGCAAATATAAATCAGGTTAAAGGTGTTTTACTTGGTCTACATCTCACTCCCTTCCTTCCATCACACTCCCTTTTTTCTGTTGTTGTTTTTTGTTTCTATTTTAACCAGAAGCCCTCCTTTTAAAAACACCTAGGCAGGTAATTATTGGCACTCATTTGTGTTGCATTGGATAAGGTGGGTTTTTTAAACACACTTTCCACAAGCCCAGCTGGAGCTCTTCTGAATACTTTTTCTTCAAACTTTTGCTCATTAAAAATAAATCATAGGAAACTTTTCTTCCCTATGACTTGACCCAGGATTGAATATTAGATCTTTTATGCTGCGTTTTCCTACTAAGTCTTCCAATTACCAGCTATATTCCTCCTTTTGCAGAGGGGTAGAACAAGACAAAGAGCGTAGCTGAAACAATAAGCACAGTCTGGTGTAGTGGTATTTCACCTCCATCCGCTTCCAGATGTCTGAACAGAAGTGTGATGACACTGCGATGACACTCTCATTCTGCCAAAGATCCCTGTAGCCTTTCCACAGCCAAGGATTCAGATCCAAAAAGCCTCTAGAAATCAAACTTCAGATTGCATGAGGGAGAAGCTCCAGGCCTGCCTCTGTGGCAGCAAGGAAGCAGGCACACATGAACCCACGAGAAGTGGCATGAGGACACTGGCAGTGCCCGAGTTGCTCAGACAAGCGGTGAGGTAGCTCAGGGCAGTTTATCAGCTCTGATTGCCTCAGTTCCTTGTTGCACTAGCTAATGCCAAAGAGCCTCCTTTCCAGTCAGCCCTGGACAGCACACGGAACTCACTGCAAAGGATGGGAAAAAAGTACACAGCATACCCACCTGGAAAAAAGGAATAAAATAGACCAACTGAGATTGTCTCCATCCAGTATTTCTGGAGAAAGTTAATGATGAAGCAGTGGCTGACCCAGAAAATACTCATTAACACTAGCTACAATATCAAAGGTAGCAAATATATCATTTTCAAGCAAAGCAATAATGGGGACCATTGCTCGTTGTGCCCTACTTCAGACACCAGACATCTTAGTTGAAACAATCATTAAAAATTTGGGTTATAAAGGAATGCTACCTAGCTGACACAGACGTGACAAGCAGAAGAATTCAGCACGGCTTTTGAACGAAATAGATCATTGATCTGGTCTGGTTTTGCAACTCATTAGTGGTCCAGTTACACTGAGCTAGTTAGTGCTGCAGCAGCCACATACAAATACACCACTTTGTTCTTTAAAGGCAAAGCAAAAGATCAGAACCATCAGCTGTAGCCCTGGCTCTGCTGAGCATGCTGGGAAACCTTAGTTAACACAAAAGCCAGCCAGCTGACTGGCACAGGAGCAGGAAAGGGCATCTTTCAGGAGCACAGGGTCTCCACAACTTCCAAAGCCCTGACAACAACAGTGCCACGTGCCAGGGCTTCAGAGGAGTTCATGGCATTGTCCTATTGCCAGTCAACAGTGCCACTACTGTTAGCTCACTTCTCCTCACATCTAATGAGATTAGGCTCCAGTTAGCTTAGGAAAATCCATTTGTTGGGATATTAGTCTAAAGACTGCATTTGGATGGCTTAAATCACAAGTCTCTAGCTGTATCAAGTTCCCAGCCTTGATTAGCTCAAATAACCTCAAGGAAGCTTCACACCCTCTCTGGTCTCAGCACACTAACTACACCTGAAATCTGGCCTAAAAGGCCTTCTGCTCCTTGTTCAAAGATTAATTTCTTTCTGCTTCCTGAAGCATCAGGGCACCCTGCATTTGTTGTGAGAAGAATCTCTACATTCGGTTCTTCTCCCTGATCACCTCTAAGTGAACCTCTGCCTCTTTGCTTTAAGTTACACTTTCCCCAAGTCGCTGACCAATTCTGTCATTTCAGGGTTCCTGTTAATCTTAGTAACAGTTCCTCATCTGAAAACAAGCTCCTCTTTTCTCTTGCAGTGCCTGGGCTTTATCTCATTGAGATAACAGCACACTTACAGTAAAGGAGCTCTGTTGTCTGCCATAGAGGCCCCACGCCAACCAGCTGTGTGTCCCACACCCCAAGGAAATTGCCATTTAGGAGAGCTCCTGTGGCCTAATGCTCGACACAGGGCCATTTCTGGAATTGTTTGAGCTGGGCACACCAACCTTGGCCTTGGCCCTGCCTTCAGGCCCGGTGTTCTCTGACGGAGTTCCAGCAGCTCTATCGTGAGACGTGCGCGACATGAACGGTGCAATCCCAGCAAACCATGAACTGTAAGGACCCAAAGTTTCAGAGGGGAATTTATTGTATGGGAGCATATTCAATATTTTTTGTCAACCATTCATGAGAGTAATAAAAAATAGAAGCTTTTTAAATGACAAAAAATATAGTTACATATAATACAGATTTTCATCTTGCATTGAAGCGGAGCAGTAATAAAATGCTCACTCGTGTTTTCAGTTTGTGTTGCTTCTCTAAGTTAAAGCATCTGCAACTCGAGTGTTCCACTTAGAACCCCTAGTTAGCAGTTTCATGGGATGATGGTGAGGGTGAACGCTCTCAGCATTCTGACACACTTCACAAGTAGAGCAGGCACGCTTGATCCATTTCAGAACTACTAAAAGTTTCAGAGATACCAGCTACACTTGAGGCATCCTTGCTGCGACTGAAAGGGTTTTGTATCAGAACACGTTTTTAAGCCCCAGTCAGAAACACATCTATGGAATACTCAAGAATGTGCTTAAATCCAATCTGGTTCAAAGGGCTCAGAGTCAATCCTTTGTGACCCCCTTGTTCTGCCCTCACAAGCACCACACATGGGCACAAAGCTCTAATCAGTGCTTGATCACATGTGTAAAGTGCTTGCAAGACGACAAAAGATTTAACATTCTTCAGCACTCCACTTAGAGACCTAAAGGCATTCACTGTATGCGTACATTTAGGTATTTACTACACACACTTACACCCAGCCCCCCAATATTATTGCAATAATTCTTTGCTGGTATAACAGCTCATACACCAAGTTTAACTTATTTAGTCTTCTACAAACATAGAGAAAAAAAAAACACCTGAAGAGAGCTAGAACAGCTTTCAATCAGTCACTATATTGGCATTGAAAGCTTTATTTTGAAAACTTTAAGCAGCAATATTGAATAAATAGACAGAATGATTGTTTTGTCATCTCCATACAACTGATGGCCTTCATCCAAAACATGAAAATACTGTAGCAAATAGAATAAACATGCACATTTCAATGTTCTTAAAAAAAAAAAAAACAAAACAAAACAAAACAAAAAAAAAACAAAAAAAAACAAAAAAGGAGGTGTAATATAAAAGTAACACTTTGACACTTTTTTAATACAGTACAGACCGTTAAAGACTATTTTCTGGAAAAAAATATCTGAATACAGTTTTGTTATTTACATGTGTCATTAAGGCCCAATTCACTCAAGTTAATGCACATCAGGAATTTATATGCTTCAAGGTAACTCACTAAAAATTACAAGATCAATGTTTCTTTGATCATACTCATATGATCCCAGCTCACTAAAACAATGCAATACTCTTCACGCTAAAAACAAGGCAGTTGCTGCCCCAAGAGGAGATTTTTATTTCACTAAAGGATCTTTTTCCCTCTTACCTCATATGTTTGCATATTGCTAATGTAGTAGTGGTAGTTCTCCAAGAACTTTCTCCCAACTTACCAGGGTTTAGAAAAGCAAGCAATCTCAAAGCTAACATACCATTTCCAGAAGCAATTCAGGCACTTGGGAACCTAAGTCCCACTGAAAGATACTGGGAGCTGACTTTTCAGAGTGGGACTTGGGTTTCTCCCTTGTTCAGGCATTCAGACTGTTCACCTTAGCCTTAACCTACTGGCTTTTCAGATGGTCACCCTCCTCTTTTCCCCTAACAACATAGCATCTCCAGCAAAAATAAACTGTATCCTCATGGATGAGAGAGGTAACACAGTTAATTTCCATTAGTAATAAATTACAGGAGTTCTTCATATAAATTCCCTGTGCACTGGAAAATAGTGCTTGTGTATTCAACAATTTAACGCAAGCAAAAACCCCCATTTTTATCATGCTGCCCAGTAAATAATATGGCACTTGTTAAAATTAGTATGTGTAGCTTCCTTTCTGCTAATGCCCCAGAAGGTTTGGAACACTTCTGAAAATGGACTTTTTGTACAGTTCTAAAGAAAGAGTGAGTTTCTGCAGTTGATGAGAAGCAAAACTCTAAATGCCGTAGTGTGAGGAATTTTTCTACCTGTTACACATGGGTCAATTCACATTTAATGCAAGGGCATGCCATTTCTTTTTGGTTTATTTACAGAGAAGGTGAAAATGCTACGGAACTTCAGCCTGGGTGAAATTCAGTAAGCAAGAGGAGTATGGTGGGGGCAGGGGAATTTGTCAGTGTCTCACAACTGGCAGGTCTGGATATCAAAGCGTCTCCTTGGCCACAGGAGTGGCTGAAGCTGCAAACGTTTTTCAGATCACCTTGACATGTGCCAAAGCCCTGGCAAGGAGGGGCCACTCAGGGGTGCTGCAGTGGTCGGTCACTCCGGAGCCAGCTCCAGGCTGGCCCCTATGTCAAACAGCTGCTGCAGTCAGCAGGTGCTACTTTTTAACTCAAACAGCAAATTCCTCCCTTGATTCTATGACAAAGCTGTAATTCAAGCCCTCCAAAGCTGCTCCTACTCTTCCTTTTAATCCTTTTCCTCCTCCCTCTGTCTTACAGAATAACGTGGCAGAGAAGGAGAGCAGGTTTTATGATGCAAGAGCCCAATTCAGCTCAAACTGACATCTGTGGGAGATGGACCAGTCACAGAATATGACAAAAACATTAGCTGGGGTAAATACGCTGATCTGCCTTAAAAATACTTCATCTCATGACAAGACTGTTTCCCCCACCCCCATGCAGCATAATTTGGGCCAGACTTTGCAAGGTGCTGAGTGCCTCAGTTCTCTAACATCAAGAGGTGCTGAAGATGCAAGATATCCACTGGAGAGGGCCATTTCATTTCTGTAAATTGAACCCAGAATGTAAGGCATATATGCTCAAGTACCTTGGACACATATTGTCCCCAAACTATGTATATTTTACACTTTTTTAAATATATATATATATACACACATTCTTTCTTTCTTTTTTTTTAATACAAAGTTATGGGCACAGTAAACATGAGCACAGAATTGTGATAAACTAACAGTAAAATGGGTGAGCACTGCAAAGGTTCCTCAGGCAGGAATATCTCATTTTCCAGTTTGCTCACAAGGGAAGAAGACAAAAAAAAAAAAAAGACCTGATAAGTTAAACAGTAAAAATTCAGAGTCCATTTGGAAAGGTCCTTTATATATTCACAGCCTTATCTGTTGCTGTTAGTCTAAGTACAGCAGCATTTTTAGAATATATGATGCCATTAATAAGTGGAAAGGAAAAAAAATGCATTAGACACTCAAGAATCCTTCATCTTCTACTATATCTTTTAAAACTTCCATTTGTCAGGAAGCTCCTTTTTTAGAAAAGGAGACTTAAATTAACATTTATCTGCACATCAGTGAATCAACACAAGAGGATGCTAGGAGTTAAGTATTTTTCTATGGCTAAAAGCTTGGAGTTTCCTAGCAGTGGTAAAATCCTGACCCTACCAAGGAGGACATCAGGAGTTCAGTCGTTTTGCCACTGACTGGGCCCAAGTTTTCAGCAGTGCAGTGAGGGCACTGTGTCCCCCTTGTGCCCAGGGGATCTCCAAGGTGGGGATGATGCTGTGAGTTGCTGTTAGAACAGGAAATCCAAATCACGGAAGGCCCGTCCCTTCCCTAACTCATCCATGAGGCCAGCCGCATATGTTTACAGAGTGTCCCACGGATGCCAGTCCCTTTCTCCACAAACCTGGCATCCCCTGCAGCAATCTCACTTCAAGATCTGCAACCAACGAGCTATTTGGGAGTGGCTGCTTTCTGCAGGGAAGCCTTTTTGTCTAATTCTTTCTTAGCTCAGACTGCATTAGAGCAACACTGAGATGTGATAATATTCTCTTTTCATATGCTTTGTGAAAAATGACCACCAAATGTGTGAATTTTCTGCTTGGAAGCTTTACATTCTCTAAGTCACTGTCTTTCAAAGGGACCAAATGTCTCCACCAGGGAGCTGAATGAAATCCTGGCCTCACTCCTATCAATAAGAACTCTGCTGTCGACTTCATGGGACTCTGCCAGGTTTCTTCCCTTCACAAAACTTGAGTGGATTCTGGAAGTCATTTGTGTTGTGTCTTTCTTCCCCTCCAACAGCAAGATTTGTTACAAAACAAGAACACTGCAATGGCTAGTGGAAAAAATAAAGTACAAAAATCACACACAGTGAAAGCCTCCTACTCTCTTTTGGTAAGATATATGAAGACTTCTTACATTGTTCTTTTCTCAAAAGGCATATACAATGTGGCAAAATATTTCAAATATACATTCTATATAATAAAATATCATCTAACTAGTGCATCTTCAATCATATGCTGGAAATATTTTTACCAAGCCAAGGTTTAAAATCCATAAATCTTCTGAACACTAGGTGCTTCATTCAAGGCAGATACAACAGCAAGTAAATCCCACAAGCTCACTTTTCAAGCCTTAAAAGGTAGCAATGGATGGAACATGACATATGATGACCCATGACAGAAATGAACAAAAAGTTAGTGGTGAGAAACCACTGCAATGGTTCAGCACCCCTCAGAACTCTGCATTGCAGGTTGCTGTACTTGATCAAATGGGGGATGTTGGTACACACAAATTAAAGTCACCTCGTCAGACTGACTCACAGCCATATGTGATAATCCACAAGTTAAAAATAAAAATATAAAAGGTCAACATTCACAGGTCCATTGATTAAAGGGAATAAATTAAACCTCAGTAAGTTGCATACACGGTTTCCTTCACCTCAGTCTTCCATTTATGCCTATACAAGGAACAATACTTTCCCAAACACTTCTGAAGTGGCAAAAACAATGAAGGTTTTTGCACTCAAGCTGTGTTGACAGCAAGATCATCCTTGCCAATTATGAATTGAGACAGTTCCTGTCTCTTTAGCATCAGTGCACAGGGTATGGCTCCAAGTGGTGTTGGAGGAAGAAGAAAAAATAACACGGTGGTGTAACAAAAAAAACAAAACAGGAAAAACTTCTTCCATTCATCATTGGCAGAATAAAATAAAGTGTATCTTGTCCAGGGTACCTTGCTAGGTCCTCTCTAGAAGAGGTATGTACTGTCATACATAAATGCCCTCCGGGTTAAAACCAGATGACAGGGGGTTCTGTAGGATCCGAAGGTTACTGGGGAGTTGCCTCGATGAGCCAGGGCGCTTCAGTGACCCAGACTGAAAGGTTGGCTCTGCATGAGAAAAAGGGCAATTAGAAAAGTCACCTCTCCTCCTGCTTAATGCAATACAGACAAACTAATTCCACACGTAAAAAAATTACTGAAGTGCCTGGCTAGGAAGTGATCTACGGTGCACACCTCCTACTCATTTCAGAACAGAACGAAACCCATGCAAAATCATTACCCTCCCATGAGAAACATGTACACGGCCACATACACTTATATGGTGATGTGCAGAAAGAGCTTGAACCTGTAACGTAACTCAAAGCTTCAGCTTCCTGCCCACTTTTAAAAGAGTTCATACAAGTGCTGCATTTGAAGGCCTGGTTGCCTTTTCTTCTCTCTCCACGCCCTTGCCCTCCCAGTGCTTTTTGGTTATAAAGTTTTCTGAGCAGAGGGACAGACCCAGCAAAGGAGAATGCTGAGACAAAGAGCCCCTTGCAAGCAGAGTGCTGGATAAAGCGTACGACTGTGCTGGTGCCGCAGCTCCGACACACATTCAAAACACTCCCGTGGTTCTGCCCAGGAAATTCTGAACCCAGATGTGGGCACAGGCAGGCTGCACTGATCTCACTGGGGGCAAAGTCAATTCGCACCCACCGTAACAGCCATCTGTGCAGGACTTCTGCGTGGCTGGCAGCCCAGCTGGATTAGCTCCTGTTCCCGTGCGGCTGCTGTCTGGGATTTCTTGGGATCCAGACACATTCCTTTTTCTGCTTTGACAACACCCCCACCAGAAGAGGAAGAACCCAGACGAACAGCAATGTCAGATGTACAATCACGTTCTGTGCTGGCAGCCAGCCATGGAGGCCACTCTCGAAAGTTGCAGGCTTAATGCATTGCTGATGGGACAAATGCATGCCCGGGCACAGTGGGAGAGACTTCTCCACATACTGCTCTTTATTTAGAGCCCGCTAAACCCTTGAAATGAAAAGAAGTACTCGACAATGTGCTCTCTTGGTGTTTCACTAATGTCTTCGCTAAGGGAGCATTCACTTCATGTAGGAGTGCCAGCATTAAGCAGCAGTAAAGGCACTGCCCTCCCCTTCTTCCTCCCTCCCTCCCTCCCAAAGCATTCCGAGGGCTGGACCTCTCTCGAGCTCCACATGTGGGGCCTCCACCTCTACGGGGTCTGCCGGCAGCACCGTCACCTTGGTTCCCGTCTGCTGGATGAACTGCTGCAGGTTCACCTGGCGCAGCTCCTTGGTCAGTTGCTCCAGTTCTTGTTCCCTGTCCTGCCAGGAAACAGAAAACATCTGCTGAGCAAATAAAACAGCATTTCATGACCGTATTTACAGCTGGACAACTAATGCTTCTCCTTTGATGAGAAAGCCTCCAATTTTTAAACCTCGAATGCAAATTGAAGAGCTAAAAGGTATTTTAATCTTGTAATTTAAAAAGCGAGTCACTAGCACTCACTAGAACACTCACTAGCACTTACTAGAATCACAGAATCAATTAGGTTGGAAAAGACCTCTGAGATCACTGAGTCCAACCCGTGACCCTAATAGGGTTTTGTAAAATGTATTTTGTTTTTATTTTGCTTCTTGGATGACTAGCAGATGTTTCTCATACCACCTGAGAAAAACTTTGGCACGTCAGCAAATAAAGGTAATAGTGTGAATGCTGAAAAAATAATCAACTGAGCAGCAGTCTGGCACCAAGTCTTACTTCCTCCTGAAGTGTCCAGCATGGTTTGGACAGCTCATTAAATTCTTCTGATCTTAAAAGGAGTAAAATTCTTTTCTGTTCTTGTTCTTTGTGTTTTCTATTTAAACTTTTTTGGACAGAACTTTCTCACTCCACAAAGGTTTTGTGCAATGAAGCCAAAGCCTGGCTGGTTCACCGCCCCTTCAAAGCACAGATGATCATTTAGGATCTTTCTCTGTACTTTTGTCATGATATGAAAAACTCTGATAGATTACAACAGTCTTGGACTATTATTATTCCCACACACAGAGACTGAGCTGCTTTAGCAGATATCTTTACCTTTAGGTATGCAATAAAACATTTGTCTGTTTCCTCCCCCCACAAAGTTCCATAATATAGAACTCAGTTTATTTTCTTGTGGACTTCTAAATTTGTGCACCTTTAGGTTTAGAACAAGATTCGAAGATCTGAATTTAACGGGAACTTCCCCAAGAAGTGAAACCTAAACTATAAAAAGAACCAAGCCAGAAATATTTTGAACTCCATCATAGCCTCAGTAAATGTGACTGAGGATAGAGAAAACACATAAAGAGGACTTGAAGCTTTCCATCAGTGCAAATCCTTAAGCGCAGCATGCCTGAAAACTTAGCTTTGGATGAAAAGATTACTTTTTTCTCCCCTCATCATCTAGTAAAAACAGCTCATACTAACATGGTTCTAGGGCAGGAGTAAGGATACAAAATCCCTTTACATATTCACAGTGGAATCACCTTAATGCCACTGCAGTGCTGCAGAATATACTAACTGTGAATCCTGGGAATCAGCAAGAACCACAACTCCAACTGATGTGTGGTGCCTTAGGACTATCTTACGTAGCATATAAAAATCCTAGGAGCCCCAATCTTTCCTCCACCTCATTCAGCTAGCAGCTAGAGTTCCTTTATTCTTTTATGCTCTATCAAGTTCCAGGTGATGTCATTAACTTTAGCATGGAAACAGGGACCAGATTCTCTTTTGACACATGTGCCACAAACACCTAAGGTGTAGAGAAAATAAAATCCTGAACATCAGCAAGTCAGCCAGGAAAAGAGGGATGCTATTCTTTAAAACCAAAGCCCTGTAAGGCTGCAGGTACTTTACTTTAGCTCTGTATCTTTCCAGGTGCTGCTTTTGGACTGTTCTTTGTAATTCATCTCTTCTGGTGGCAGACAAACCTAGCGAAGATCAGAAGTTTATCCTCAGAAAAGGCTATGATGGTGCAAATTACTGCTTTTCTTCTCAGACAGTTTGAATGAGCAAGTTAAACACAGGTGAAATGAAAACTGTCTGCTTTTCAAAAAAAATCCCACAAACTGAAATGCAATTTGAAAATGAAAGCAACACATCCCCCCTTTTACCCCGGTTCACTTTGGAAACTGTCTTGTGTTGTCTTTCATGGGCTTCAGATTTGTGTAAAAGAAATTAGCCACAGTCTTTAACTTTCTCTAGATATGGATAAAAAGACAGTCTTACCTGTAATCGCTTGGTAGCTTGGCCCAAAGACCTTTCTACAGCTTTAATGCCATTTTCCAATCTCAGACTCTGCTGGCCCTGAATATCAATTTCTCCCTTCACCTTCTCGATCTTTTCCTTGACCTCTTCTTCATTCACTTGGGAATCTTGAACTTCTCGCTGCAGCTTCTCTGCTTCAAGGCCACTCTCCATGTTGTGGATCTGAGACACATAGTCCTTGAGCTTGCTCTCGCACTCCAGGATCCTCTGCCTCATCTCCTGCAGCTGCTCCGTCAGCTGCTTTTCATTCTCCTGTTCGATCTGCAGCTCGTTTTCCCAGAACTCTTCCTCCTCGATCTCCACTTCATTCCGTTTGATCTTCTGCTCCAGTTTGAGGATTTCTTCTTCCAGGCTGGCGTTGTACTTTTGCTCCCAGTAGCGGATCTCGGCTTCGTTGGACTCCAGCTGCTTCTCGATGCACTGAAGCTTCTCCGTCTGGAGGTGGATCAGTTTCTTCAACTCGTCCGCTGTTGTTTTACAGTTGTTGAGCACCTTTTGCTTGAACTCGGATTCCTTGCTCTTCCCAAAGATGTCCATTAGCCCCTTGGCGCCGCCAGTGAAGGTGAGGGATTTCCTTTTTGGCTCCCTCCTCTTCATGGCCTTGTCCCCCGGCGGCCTCAGCTTGGCCAGGGGCGGCAAGCTCTGCCGGTACAGAGTCCTCTCGGGGATGCGCGCCACGCTGTCCGACGTGGGCCTCTCGCTCAGGGAGGGCCCGGTGCGCCGCAGGATCAGCTGCACGTCGCTGGCGTACTGTCCCCACTTGTTGAGGGACACGATGGGGTTCTCGTGCGGCGCCAGGTGCCGCTCCGTGTCCCGCCACTTCTCGATCAGCGTGTAGCGCCCGGTGCGCCCTGCAAGGGAGCACAGCGTCAGCGCGGCCGCGGGGGGGCGCCACCGCGCCGCGCTCCGCCCGTGAGGGACGCGGGGGGACACGGCGGGACAGGACCGGGACGGGACCGGGACAGGACCGGGACAGGACCCTCCCGCCCAGCCCCGCGCGGCTCCCCGTGCCCCACACGCTCTGTCAGCGCACCTGCCCCTGTCGCAGCACACGCTGCCTCACCCACGGTGCCCGCACACCACCGCGTTCGCCTCTAAACCCTTCCCCGTGCAGGGCGGGAGCAGCAGCAGTGAAGGATTGACACCGTGAGAACTGGCGGAACTGCACAAGCCCGGGGCTGCCGGCCGGCTGGGAGGGACTCAGATTCATGGAATCGCACAATGGTTTGGGTTGGAAAGGACCTGAAGATCATCCAGTTCCAACCCCTGCCATGGGCAGGGACACCTTCCGCTATCCCAGCTAGCTCCGAGCCCCGTCCAACCTGGCCTTGGACACTTCCAGGGATGGGGCAGCCACAGCTTCTCTGGGCAGCCTGTGCCAGGGCCTCGCCAGCCTCACAGGGAAGAATAAAGCAAGTGACCCAGCAGTGTTGGTAATCACCACATAAATAACATCCAATAGGAACCAAGAAAACAAGAACAGGAGTCTCAGATCTTTCATACAGCCATGTAGAAATATAAAATGTGGAGGCAGTGTGTTTGCTATTAAACTTTCATCAGTCAGAGGCAGCTCCTAATGACTGACAGAACCCCAGTTGCCCTGTTTATGACCCCCAGTTTGCTCAGACAGTGAGCTGGCCTGGGCCATAGCTCATGATGCCCGTGGCAGTGCTGCTGATGTGACAAATCGATGTGACAAACCTTCACCAAGGAGAGCACAGGGATGAGAGCAGTAGAGGCTACCTGAACTGCAAATGAGCAGTCGGGCTCCCTGCGCAAGCTCCTCATCTGTAACAGCGGCTCCCACATCCCCACCTGGGTAACCCAGCCTTTAGGAAGAAGCTTGAGTCCTTTTGTAAGTGTTGAGAGTTTTTCTGAGTGCTCTATTGACAATACGACTTATGTTCATGGCTTCATTTGTGCTGTTATCAAACATACTTAAATTTAGCTCAGCAGTCTTCCTCCTCCAACACCCCTTATAGGATATAAGCACTCTCACTACTCTGAAATACAGCATTCTCCCATTCCAGAAGAGTTTCCCATATGAAAATAACCTCACTTAAAAGCCACACTATTATTTACAAAAAGGGAGGAAAGATCAACTGCTTTTAAAGCATTTGATGTTAATGAATTTCTAAACAGCTCCACAATTGCCATTAACCTTAAAAACATCGTTAGCTACTTTAATGCATTGCCTACATTCATTTTCATGAGAAATGATCATTCAAATGGTTTATTTCAGCACATAAACACCTGAAAGACCTATCATATATGCAGCCACAGAGGGGAGGAGTTGGAAGAAATGTAGTTATCAGTGGTAATGCATTCGATGTGTTCTCTTACCTTGTACTACCTGCCCAATCATCACACTTTTCCCAAAATGACAAAAATATCCTAATCTCAGGCCAGAAATCTGCCCCTGACCTCCAGTCAAAACACTGACATGGACTCCTCACTTCAGATTTGTAGGAAACAAGCTGCACTGTGGTGATTAACACACTGTGCACCCCCTTAAAACCAGACACCGCCTTCTAAGGAGCTTCCGAAGATACAACTACTGCGCTGGAAATGGTTCCTCTGCTCTCACTTTCTCATAATTAGCTCCCAACGCAAAGAACAAGAACAGGAACAGAAATTGTCTGCAGAGGCACCACCTGGAGAACAGGTGGCTTTGACTTGCAGCTCATCCCAGAGCGACTGGCTGGCCCAGTAAGACACCAAAATGTCCATGTTCACTTCCAAGTTAGGAGTGAGGGCTGAAAGATTTGACTGATGGAAGTCAGCGAAACAAGGCAGGCAGCGTAAGAACAGAAATCCACCACCCCGAATGCCTTATAAATAAATGACTCTAGGCAGGCACTAGGGAAAAAAAAGTGGGGAAAAAACCCCAAACCTATCGGCAATACTAACATGCTTGGCTAACACTCTCAGAGATTTAAGGCTTATTCTAACAAAGTTCTTCAAAATCAAGTTTATAAAGGTATATGATATAAAGTGAGAGATTTTTGCTAACTCACAATATTGCTCATTGATCCATGAAGATTTATAGTTTGTAGTAGGCATTGGTGTTGTTACAGAAAAAATAAACCTAATATTGTTTCCTATAGCATACTAACAATGAAATCCTGGAAAAGAGAAATTAAGTAAAAATGTACCCCAGGACAAAGGCTGCACTTCACTGTTCTGTTTTGTTAATCTCAGAAGCTTTCAGCTTGTAATCATGGTTGTGCTACTAATGTTCATGTTGTGTCAGAAACAGTCAAGTTCAAGGAAGTCCTGAAATTGTAAACTGGAGTAGGTACCACTAGAGGTGCAAGCAGAGTGCAGTTTCTATTCACTCTGCTATTAAATTCATTACTTAAAAGAAATATAACAGTAGACAAAAGAAAAAAAAGGAAAAGAAAAAAGAGAGGGGAGGAGAATAAAGCTCTAACAATCTTGACCAAAAGTGAATTAAAGAATTAAGCACAGACTTGCCAAGAACTATTTTCATCTTAGTTTTCGGTTCCAAATCAACACGCAGCCCTAAATAATGAACTCAGCACTCAAGAGCCACATAAAAGGAAGTGTTTTGTAGAAGTAATACTTGCACAGTTCAACAACCACACCTGGAGCTCAGGATTGCTCTTAAACAAAGCTATTCTCTTCCGAGATCATTACCCAGGTCTAGCGCTCAGCCTGTGCATGACGCAGATTAACAATACCCAGACAACCACAACTGTGATGTTTGCCTGTATTAGAGGGGATTAATTCACAAATGAAAGGGTGAATGAGTTAATTCAGAACTAATGACAGAGTATTTCAGAACACAGGCGTCCCTGTAGCAAACTGCTGGTTTTGGATGTGCAGCCACCACCGACAAGGAGAAAGCAGCTTGCCCGGGTTGTTGATGAGGAACAGTTCGACGCCTGCATGCTGCTTCTTGCCCTGTGTGTTGTCCACAAGCTTCTGGACACAAAAAGCACCTGGCAGAACTCGGTCCAGCCTCATTCACGCAACCTTATTATTTTAAAAATTAAGTTATAGTTGCATTCAGGTAATGGCCATGTGTCAGCAATGTATGGCATTCCTTAAATTACAATGTGTTTCTCCCAGCTGAATATTATATTGAATCTCACCCAGAATTTTGCAGTATCTCAAGGGAAGGTTCAGTGACCAGTTAAGAAGTGAATCCCCCTACAACTTCTGAAATAAAACTTCTCTTTAACTGCAACTAGAACATATTAGACTTTTTTTTAAATACTTCTATCAAAGCCTTGTACTGATGGGAATGGTAGAGAAAACCATCCAGACAGGCCCAAAAAAGCACCAGCAGTGCTGTGTTCGGTGGTTTCCTCTTCAGAAAATAGGAATTCAAGGGCTGGAGGAAGCACAGAACCTTTGCCCCCTATTTCAGGTCCAGCTACTTCGTGGGCAGCAGGGGAGGGGGGGATTCTGCCCCTCTGTCCCGCTCTGCTGAGACCCCCCTGCAGGGCTCCATCCAGCCCTGGGATCCCAGCACAGGAAGGACAGGGAGCTGCTGGAGCCAGTCCAGAGGAGGGAAGGAAACCAAGGGGGCCAGAGGGATGGAGCAGCTCTGCTGGGAGGAAAGGCTGAGGGAATTGGGATTGTTCAGCCTGGAGAAGAGAAGGCTTTGGGGTGACCTCATTGTGGCCTTCCAGTGCCTGAAGGGAACCCACAGGAAAGATGGAGAGACACTCCTGACAAGGCCTGGAGTGACAGGACGGAGGGAATGGCTCCAAAGTGACAGAGAGGAGGTTTAGATTGGCTATTAGGATGAAATTCTTCCCTGTGAGGGTGGTGAGGCCCTGGCACAGGTTGCCCAGAGAAGCTGTGGCTGCCCCATCCCTGGAAGTGTCCAAGGCCAGATGGGCCTCTGAGTAACCTGGGATAGTGGAAGGTGTTCCTGCCCATGGCAGGGGCCTGAGATAGGATGATCTTTAGGGTCTCTTTCAACCCAGGCCATTCTGTGATTACTACGTGGTCCCCAGAATGGGGACCCTATATGTACCATATGATAACACCATCTCAAAACAATCACCAAGAACTTGTATCTGCTTTGCAAGACAGCAAATGACAAGCAATAAGAGAAGCAGTTACATATTTACGTCCTTAAAGCACACTGCATCTCCACAAAGGGCAGTGTCCAGGTTAATAGGTTAAGTTTCCACCTACAGCTCCCTAAGCACAGAAACTTATCACAGGTTCTATTAACACATGAACACCTCCAAAAGAATAATTTATTTCAAAATTGAGAAAGACATCAAAAAAGGAAATATATGGACTCCAGAATACTGATGTTCTGACAGCCTGCAAATAGCTGTCATTGAAGTGGTTTGAACCTGGATTCAATACTGTGACATTAAATGGCAAACTGCACTCGCTGTCCTGGATCTGGCTCTGCTGCACAGCCAAACATTACCTCCAGACCCAAGTGCCCATGCCATGTGCCCAGCCACTCTAGTTTTAGCTTGGGATTGATGTAATTTGCTAATTTAAACACAGATTCCATTGCAATGAACAGTGATTAAACTAATGAAATATAGGTACAAGGTAATGAACTTTTTTTTAGACTCTCAAGAGGCAGATTTTAAAATTATATTCCATGAAGGTAGTAGGACCCATACAACCATTACTCACTTTAAGCACCTCTATATGCTTTAATATTTGCAGTTGACACAGTAGACATGAGCAACTATTTCTGCTGCCAAAAGTGAAAATGAAACTCCAAAGGAAAGCAGCAGTAGCAACACTCTTGGCAGGACTGTAACCTGAGAGGTCATCAATTGCCTTTTTCAGAACAGAAATGATTCATCCCATTACTCCCACCCAAAAGTCCATCATCCTCTACAAGCAAAGTATTTCAGGCACTACATTTTTTTTGCTATGCAGGTAGTATTATACACCATGAAAAAAATGTATCTGTGCTTTATCTTTCCTATCAGGCTACAAATGTTTCTGCCAAGCACCAAGCAAGATCCATTTTTCCATTAAGTGTCTCCCATGCTTCAGAGCCAAGACCTACAGCAGTGAGTCAGTGCAAGGAGGTGACTCATTGCCCTGGTCTCACATCATTTCTGGGAAAAGTGGTGGGATGAGTAGTCTTGAACACGAAGGTACCTCTCCTTTCCTAGAGATGGAGTTGGGGTGGACAGGAGCAGGTCTTTGTCACCAGAAGTCATAGAATCATTAAGGTTGGAAAAGACCTCCAAGATCATCAAGCCCAACCAGTGCCCGATCCCCACCTTGCCACCCAGCTCAGAGCACTGAGTGCCACATCCAGCGTTCCCTGCACACCTCCAGGAATGGGGACTCCAAACCTCCCTGGGCAGCCCCTTCCAAAGCTAGACATCCCTTCCTGTGAAGAAATTCCTCCTGATGTCTAGCCTGAACCTCTCCTAACACTACATGAGACTGTTTCCTCTTGTCCTGTCCCTTGTTCCCTGGGAGAAGAGCCCAACTTCCCCCAGGTGCACCCTCCTGTCAGAGAGCTGTGGAGAGCTTGAAGGTCCCCTTAAGCCTTGTTTTCTCCAGGCTGAGCCCCCCCAGCTCCTTCAGCCGCTCCTCCTGAGACTTGCTCTCAAACCCTTCAACGCAGTCTTGCTCCCAGTTTCTCCTCTTTCCCTAAGACCATCAGGATGCACTCAGTGCCAGGAAAGCTGCCTGGCAGGCACATTCCTAGCTCTCATTTTCCCCAGGGGTCCAGTCCCATCACCTCTGCTGCACAGCAGCTGTGCGAAGGGCCTGCCCTGCAACGTGGCACTCTGGACAGTCTTGCGAAAAAAGAAAAGGGAAAAAAAGAAAATCTGCACCTAAGACAAAAGTTTTAAGACCGCTAAAGGGGAAGTTGTACTAGTCTCACTCTTGAGCTGAATCTGAATGAGCACCCCAGACTTATGGTGCACAATAAGAATAAACACACTGTCACTTGTCTGCACATAGGTCTCCATGGAGGTAAAGCCAGACCTGCCAACACTTGGCTCAAGCCAAACCCAGACTGCCCAGAGCACTGAAAAATGCACATCCTCCACAACGTGGATACAGCTTTTTGGCCCACTTGGTTTCCCAGAGACAGCCGCCTTCCAGCCCTAGGCTGTCTTCCTTAACAAAGCAATGCAAAGAAAAAATAATTGCATGTGCGTAAGATCTTCTAAGAACTCTTAATATGTGGAACACGTGGGTGACAATGCTCTGCCTTACCAAAGGGACAACAGTATTAACTCCTGAATCTTTAACAGCACTGATAGAAAAGTAATTGCTGGCAATTTTAATCAACCTAGGATGATTTGAACTCAGTATCTTTGAAATATGAAGCTGACATTTCATTCCTTATGTGATACTTAAGTTAACATCCATAGCAATTTTTTAAAAAAATACCATTCTGGCTACCTGAGAACTCAATAAACACCCAAGATTAAGAGGAAAAAACCCCTTCAAAATAGAGGTTAGAGTTCGCATTACTCAGATTTCTTAACTCATGCTGTATTTTGCAGCCACATTATGAAATGCAATAGAAAATAAGGTATGAAATACAACAGAAAATAAAGAATCAGAGGAGGAGTCCAGCCCTAGGAAGAAATACCCACAGAGAGATACAGGCTCCATTGAAGGTCTGCTGAGTTCTCCAGGCACAGCCATCGTGTCTTTACCAGGACTGACGCCTTAGTTCATTACTATTATCCTTGCTCTCAAAAAAAGGGTATGCAGGAATTTATCACAACCTGACAGAACAAAGCTCTCAGAGTCATCACTTCATACTTTCACCTGCCTTTTGTCCAAGCACACTGAGGTAGCACACTTATTTTAGAGCTGTCTCCTAAACAGGTGAAACAATGAGGCAGTTTGGCTGAGATCATGCAGCAAGACGTGGCAAAGCACATCCAGCAGCCCAGGTCCCTCTCAGTGAGGTTACTGTCACCAGATTTCTGAACCAGAAAGTTTGTATGATCATACCATGGGATCACCACAGAGTGCAGATTTCTTGTACTTATTATCCCTCTTAATGTCACTATTGGAAGTGGCAGAGAATGAAATCTTGGGGTTGAAAAAACACAAGTTCTAAGCAGATCCTTAGTAGGAACACCTTCCACTATCCCAGGTTGCTCAGAGCCCTGTCCAACCTGGCCTTTAACAGTTTCAGAGATGGGGCAGCCACAGCTTCTCCAGGCAAACTGTGCCAGGGCCTCAGCACCCTCTCAGGGAAGATTTTCTTCCTCATATTCAATCTAAACCTCCTCTGTCAGTGTAAAGGCATTGCCCCTTGTCCTGTCAATACGTAGTTTTGTAAAAGAAGTGGTTTGATCTTTCCAGATACGACTCTGGCTGAGCCTTACAAGGCTCTAATGCATGTTTGAGACAGCATGGACATTTTAATAAATACACTCCATTTATCTTTGAGGAAAAATTCTCAACTGCAATAAAAAAAAAAGAACCCCGATGGCTGCATTTGCTTACTTTCAAAAAGAGACAGCTGTACTTCTCGTTCAGTGAAGTACCACTCATTCTCCAGCCAGAAGCACCAAAATCCACAGCACTACTTAAAGCAAGTCTGCCAATTTAATTATTTGCCACAGAAAATTACAAGGAGGAGGGCAGAAGGTTTCTTTTGGTAAGACATTCAAGCTTCATGTGTCTAGATTGAAATATTCTCTTTCTAGGAAACAAACATGCCATTGTGAGTAGAGGAGATGTGTTCTAGGCTCCAGGGGTAAAAGATATCACAATAAATGCAGTAAAAAATCTTCATGAGGGCTGGAAGTGAGAGAGCAGCACTTCTGAAGGAAGAGGACAAGTGTATTTGTGACTGCACCATTTGTCACCACACTTCTTTAGAAGACTTTATTTTTTGTGTCTGAATGGGAAACAACCAGTAAAGGGCAATTTAAAAAAACCCAAACATCTATAGTTAAACTACATTTGCCTAAACCACCATAAAACTAGATAAAACTACTAGTTCATGTTTTTTAGGATATCACCTGCTTTTCCCGTCAGTATTACAATGATTTTTTGAGGGGAGTCACTATGCTTGCACACACTCAAAACAGACCTTTGGCTGGATTCATCAATCATCTCATCACAGACAAAGTTTAAAAGTATCAACAAGTCTCTTTTTACTTTTTTTTCCAGTTTCAGAAGAGGAATCAAAATGACCAAGCAAGGTTTATATGAAGCCATTCTGGTTTTCACAGAATGCACAGAAAACTGACTGGAGAATGTGCTGCCAAATGCACATTTTTAAAAGAGACAAGGATGAATCTTGGAAAAGCTCATCTCTCCTGGCAAAAATATTTTAAAAACAAGACTCATGGGTTCTCTATTTGAACTGTGTGCTGAGGTGTATTTTTGTTTTGGTGAGGGCTTTGTTTATCATGATGAAACATGATATCACATGAAGAATCACTTCTTTGTATTAAAAAGCCAAATCTTTGCCACTTGCAAACAGCTTGAGTTAAAAGACAAAGCAGACCTAGATAAAACTCATAAAAGGTAGTATCAAGTGTTCTTCAAGATCCCAGTGAGAGATGATTTCACTCTCTGGAAACATGTAACTGAATAGTTTTATGTCTGTCTTGAACAGAATTCCAGTGACCCACCCTCCAGCTAAGGCAATTCCAACTCCTTCTAAGTTACAGATACAGACAATTTTAGTATTCAAAGTTATATCCAATTGATATTATTCTGTCTTGCATTCAATAAATTACATACATATTTTTTAAAAATAAGCTTTGTTGGGACACCAAAGGAAACAACTCTCTTCTTTTTTTGTTTTAAAGAGCGAGGGGGGGGTTGAGATTGAATTCAAACCCTTTAACTTCAATCCAAATGGAAACTTTTAAAAAAAGAAAAAAAAAAACACAACCAACCAAAAAACCATAAAATTCTTGCTTTAGGTAAAGTCATTTCCTACTGTGCAGTGATCAAGAGATGGGCAGCAGGGGAAGGAGCTCACAGTGCAAGAACAGGTAACACAAATGTTATTTATCAGGAGTACAGCCCCAGAGAGAGACATTTTTACTGAAAGAGCTCCAATTTCTAAGGAATCAAGTAGCATTAGCCAGGCAAGTTAAGTGACAGCCTGCCATGGACAAAGAATTAGACACTGGATATGGGACAGAACCTCTTACAAAGGCTCATAGCCCAGTATAACTCGATTTTTTATGCTAAAATAGATCTAGAGCAGAAAAAAAACCAAGAAACTTTTGTATCCTGAAGTTGTTACTGAATTTCCTTGACCTAGGGGAAGAGTTGGAAAGTGCACAGATGGAAACTTTTTTGTTGCTTTTGTCACAGCAGGAGATCAGGAGACAGGGCCCTGCATTTGATCAAGTGACAGCAAAAGGCACTTTTTGAAATACAAAAAATTCCATTTAAGGACAACACACTCTGACTGCCAGGGTGAGTGGACACTGCTACAGTGGGGTCTCCACACTTGGGCACATTCAGAACCCAAGTGCCCCTGGTCCTGAGCAACCTGCTCTGCCTGGCCCTGCTTTGAGCAGCAGAGTCGGACTGGATACTGTCCAAAGGTGCCTTTTAACCACAGCTCTATAATAATTTTGATTTTCCTATTTTTGAAATACAGGATAAAGCTTAATTTTTCACATGTCAAGAATAGAGGCAGCTTCATTTGTCCGTGAGAAGCTTCTTAATTACGGATGTCTTAATCCGAGTATCTTTGGCCTGTGCTTTCCTCAGTGGATATTGCTGTAAAATAAGCCAGTTTGCAGATATTCCAGACACTGCACTTCAAGAAAATAATATACTTCTTGCAGTTCACATTTCAAGCTCAGAGAAGACGACTGTGTTGTGTGTGTTGTATACTTTATGTCAAGGACTTTGTAATAAACTGTAAGGCACAATAAAACCAAAGGAGCATCTCACAAACTTTATGGACAGACAAAATAATCCTGAGTTCAGCCAAGTTATGTGACTGCTGAAGGAGCCAGACTGCAAAGTGGAAAATCCCATCAGAGCCAAGCAAGAGGGAAGCCAACTAAGACTGGCTACTTTCCACCAGCAAATGTCAGGTGAGAGCTAGAGGGATCCATTTTCATAGATTCCCATTCAAATTCGAGTGACAATTACTCCTGCTGAGACCTATAGCCAAATCACAGGGGCAGCCAGATGGCTCTGCCCTGATGAATGGCCTGACAGGAGGGCTGGGAAAGCCCCACCTGCCAAAGACACACAGGTATAATTTATATGGTGCTTGACACTGTCCTAGCTGCCCCAGTGAGAGAGGAACTGTTCTGGGGGCTTTCTAGAGAGGGTATTTGCCTTGGGAAGGAATTTCCAAAGGATTATCTTGATTTGGCTCTGGTTGCAGCTGAAATTTCTCTCGGTATGGAAGCAGAGTTGCCTGTCCCAGACAAACTGGTGACGTGTTACAGAA
Organism: Callaeas wilsoni; assembly: GCA_013398955.1. Lineage (NCBI taxonomy): Eukaryota > Metazoa > Chordata > Aves > Passeriformes > Callaeidae > Callaeas > Callaeas wilsoni. The sequence goes on from VWPU01003082.1 coordinate 28,354, forward strand.
AAGGAAGTCTGCAGAGCTGACAAAACTTGTGTGTGTTTCCAAGGCTGAGGGAGTGTTTACAGAGTTCAGGCTAATAACTGAGGATACAGAAAAAAAAACAAGGAGAAATTGCACAGGAGAACATGAAATTACTGTCTAGAACTGGGAGTCTGACATTTCTGTGGGAGAAAGCAAAGGAAACAGAATGAAAGAGATATTGAAAGCAAAGTGAAGAACAAAGTATCACAACCACATTATTATTTCTAAAAATGTATCACTTAATCATGACTAGAAAATGATCATGCTAGCAGAATTGTTTCTCAAAAAACCTGCAGGAAGAATATGAGATATGGAAGCAATTGATGAACCAACTACCATTAAACAAAAAGCTGCAACTAACACAACCAGTAAAGAAACGTTTAACAGTTTAACATCAACTACAAGATTTGAGAGGCAAACTGACTTTGTACAATTTTAAATGAAGCTTTAAAAGGTATTTGATGCATATAGATAAGCACATGCTAGCATTTTGTTCAATCCTCAAACTACAAAATAAAAATTGTCAGTCTTCCACTCCATCACATGAAAGTAGATGGAAATGATGTTTAGAAGTAGTTTAACATTTAAATAAATAAACATCACAATTTCAGAGAAATTTACTTTGTGCTTACATACTATTTAAATTCAGGAAACTAAATTTACTAAATTTAAATTTAGTAAACATACTACTAGAATACCTTGTTGACATTCATAGGCCTAACTTTTTTTTAATTAGAAAATTATTATTTTCAAATTAAGTCAGACTGCTAATAAAATCTTGCAAAACTGCTGGCAGACTGAAAAATGCAGACGCTCGCCTTTATACTATTGATTTTAGGTAAAACATAGGTTTTAATGCCTAAATTTTAATAGTATGGAAAGCCAATTATAACATTTTAGCAAAGAATAAGTATCAGCATGGGAAATACTGAAGGGATGAGGTTATTCAGGATGCCCTTAATCACTGAGAAAGATCTGACAAGATTTTCCTGTGGTGGAGCCTGAAAGATTTTATTTTTTTCTTCTGAGCTGTTCAGCAAAGGGCTAGCAGTGTAGAGACTTCCAAGTTACCCTTTCACGAGCAGTGAGTTATGTGGCACGCAGGAGTAAGATGAGACCCTGAAGGATCTACTTCATTGATCTATACTATTCCCAATATAGCTAAAGATCCTTACAATGGGTAGAATCTCAATGAACATCAGTAGGATGTGAAAGCCAACCAATTATATGGCACTGCTTTTACATCTTCTTTGGTACTCAGAATATTGACAGTTTAGCACCTTCCTTAGTCCAGGCTGTATTTACAACAACTAACAGCAGCATAATTATTATTACTTAGAGAATAAATGTTTACTGAAGGAAAGTTTATAGATTTCAAAATGTTTCTTTTCTCTCTTTTCAGTCTCTCTCTGGCAGGTGAAAAATCCAAGGCTACAAGTTTACACTGCGAGATGATCCCACTGTGCACTGCATTTTCTGCTCTGCTGGTACCCAGTGTTCCCCCACCTCCCCTGGGTTTAGCTTCACAAAAAAAGCTTCACCCCACTTCCCACCTGGCAGTACTCACCAATAGCCTGAGCAAGGGCTATTACAACTTCCTGGCATGTTGTGACTTCGGTGACTCCACACACAATTCTCTGCACTCCATCCACCCATACTTTGAGCTCCATGGTTCAACAGATCATCCAAGAGCCATGAATGCAAATCAGTCAAGTCATTCTTGCAGCTGCACCAGAGACAACACAGGTGACTTCCCGCAGCAGCTGGAACAGAGAAAAATCCTGGTGTTTAGAGCAAGGAATCATCAATTTGAAAAGTTGAAAAATTTCACCTTGACATCCATCAGGTAGGAGAGCTAACACAGCCTCCTTTTTTTTAAAAACAACAACAGGAATCAAACATCCACACATTTTGGGGGCAGAGTGGCTGGAACGTGCCCAGCAGAAAAGGACCAGGGGGTGCTGGTCAACAGCAGCTGAACATGAGCCAGCTGTGCCCACACAGGCAAGAAGGCAAATGACACCTGGTCTGCGTCAACAATCGTGTGGCCAGCAGGACCAGGGCAGTGACTGTCCCCCTGGACTTGGCACTGGTGAGGCTGCACCTCAAATCCTATGTCCAGTTCTGGGCCTGTCACTTCAGGAAGGACACGGAGGGGCTGGAGCATGTCCAGGGAAGCGAATGGAGTTGGGAAAAAGACTGCGGCACAAGTCTGATGAGGAGTGGCTGAGGGAGCTGGGAAAGGGCCTCAGCCTGGAAAAAAGGAGGTTTTGGAGGGGACCTTCTGGCTCTGCACAACTCCCTGACAGGAGCAGGCAGCCGGGGGGGGTGGGGTCAGGCTCTGCTCCCAGGGAGCAAAGGACAGGATGAGAGGGAATGGCCTCAAGCTGTGCCAGGAGAGAGTCAGGTTGGATATCAGGATGGATTTCTTCATGAAAAGTTTGTCAAGCATTGGAAGGGGCTGCCCAGGGAGGTTTGGAATCCCTGTCTCTGGAAGTGTCCAACAAAGGACTGGACGTGGTACTCAGTGCTCTGGGCTGGGTGTCAAGGTGGGCATTGGGCAAAGGTTGGACTTGGTGATCTTGAAGGTCCTGTCCAACCTCAACAATTCTATGATTCCATTCTAGGATCCCATGCTTTAACAATGTTTACCTCTTCTGCAGACTTACCCAAAGTTTCATTACAGTTTATTTCCTAAAATTTTACAAGTTGCTACAAAAAGAGCACCCAGAGAAATAGCACTACATAAACAACTCCAGAATAAACTCATAACAGTTTCCAGTAACAGGTGCCCCTATTCCTTTATATGCTGCCTGGATGTCTCTGGGGACTGGTTAGGGATGCTTTCTTTCAGTGTTTGTTCAATAATTTCTAGCAGGTGGAACTGTAGAAAAACAAGGGGGAAACATTTTTAATTACAGCCATCCATGGGAGTCCAACTTTTGTCTTCCTGAAGAAGCAGCTAAGGTTCCTATTCCCAACAAACTTGTGCATTTTATACCAAAACCCAGAAAGCAAAGCGAGCAGACAGTTCTCCCTCTAAAACAAGGAGATGCATCAGGGAAAGTGTTGTAGGGGTGGTTTAACCCCTGCCAGCACTGTGCTGGTTCTGTGAGGAAACGTGTTGCCTAATGTCTTTTCCTAGGTTCTTCCATAGGCACTGCAATGATACTAAACAAACAAACAAAAAAAATCAAAGTAAATCCACAAAAAACTGTTGTCTTCAAAAGACAGAACCTTCCCTCAAAAATGAAACAAAAACCAAACCACTAGTAATGATGAACAAGTCTTTAAAACCCCCAGAAACTAACAAGAAAGCAAACACCCAAAAACCACCTACAAACCAACCAACAACAAAACACCAAAATCAAATAAAGAAAACCTAATGAGACAGCTGGGCTACTTAAGCAGAGAGAGGGAAAATAAACTCTGATAATATGATAAAAGAAGCTCATGTACTCAGGTAATCCCATACGGATAAAGTGATAAAACTAAAGACAATATTTTTGAAGCATTAAGTACCAGCAAAATGGATAACACAGGGATGGAGTAAAAGAAACCTGAAAATTATTTAGGGGAGATTAGTGAAGACAGGCAGAGTAGGGTTACACAAGAAACATGGAATCTGATGATGCTGATGGATTGAACAGAACTGCATGTGGGGGCAGAAATGGTGCAGAGAACACTGTGCAAATACTTAGTGCTGTTCACATTTACAGTCTAACCAGAGCTGCTTTCTCCTGGAGACGTGAACATCTCTTCCTGCATCTAAAAGATGCACCAGTGCAGCCCTCAAGCTAGAGGGGAAAAGTGACTTCCCTTCCACAACCAAACAGTTCATCCAGTAGCTGACAAATACGGACACATGATGCAGAGGACACCTGGAAGATCGTCACCTGACAGGCTAGGGCAGCAACAACCTCAGTGCCTGTTAAGAGCCACACGGGTCCCACCACATGGAAAGGATGAACTTTAGCAGAGAAGCACCAAGTAGTAAAGTCAGGCCAGCACACACCCCCAAAATCCCTGCCCAAACCTACCGGTTCAGAAGTATATGTACAATCTGTAAGTAAAACCAGATCTCAAATATACTTGCACACTGAATAGAAAAGTGCTCACTTTTGAGAATATCAATGTACACAGAAATAGTCTTTTGAGACGTGAACAAGCACCTGAAAACCCAAAGAGGTTTTGATACACATTTTCCCACATAGAGCTAGGTAATTCAAAGAAAACTTCAATCCACACAAGCATTAACCATGTACGAACACAGAAACACTTCAGTCAGGTTAACACCACTTTAATGTACTAATAAACTAAGCAGAAGAAGATCTTTTACCAGCCTGTAACATAGCAGTGACTGAGGAAACACCTCACAGGCCCTGTCAGTGACCTCCGTTATTTATTCTTGGACCAGTTGTCTTCACAAATAAACAAACCTCACATTCCAAGCCCAGATGTAAGGAACTTTATTAATTAACTTAATAACTTGCTGAGGGTTGAACAGTTCAGATTTCCTGGCACCAACTAAGCCATCTCTCCACGTGACAACGCACACGTCAGCAAAGCATCCGACAGTTCTAATTGTTTTTCTGTCTGTCAACATCCAAAGTATTATCTCAATTTAGCAAGCCAGCAAATGCATTTTTCCCCCAGTCAGCACACGATGTACAGTCTTGTGCTCAGTGCAGGTCAGGTTTGGTCATTTGTTTTCCTACAGTCCATCTTTAAAAAGAGAAAAGACTAAAGAGAGGCATCATATAATAAGGAAATATTTGCTGACACTTCCAGGTTTTCTGAAGAAAGCATTCACCAAAGCTGCAAATGATCTGAACAAAGTGCCTTTGAAACAGTTCAAGCTCAGGGGAAACATTCTCATTCTTACAGGACAGATAGTTTTAATACACTAAATAAGATAAAGAATTTGCAGTACGTGCATCCCTCAGACCAACAGGCAGGACTGAATTAAAGGAGCGTGTTAATAAAAGGGCTGCTCAGGTGGAGTCCCCATCCCCGGAGGTGTTCAAGGAACAACTGAATGTAGCACTCAGTGCTCTGGTTTAGTTGACAAGGTGGGGATCAATCACAGGTTGGACTCAATGATCTTGGAGGTCTTTTCCTCCATGGATTCTGTGATTCCATGTAGCCCAGAAATGCTCACAGGATTCCTTTGGGGACCTGCCACTCAGAACATAGTCTCACTTCAGAAATGTAAGAACTCTGTGCCTCAGAGTTTCTAAACAAAGCTCATCTGTAGTAAGTTAAAAAAAATAAATCTAGGATTGGTTTGGTTTCTAGGACTGTGCAGTAGAAGTTCACAGAGAGGTCTGAAAACTAGAAAATCTTCTGGCCACGTGCTTATCTCTGCTTCCCAAATATAACTCTGTAGCACTTTATTAGCCTTTGGTTTTCCTTCATAGGTATTCAGTTCTTTATTTGCTGTTAGTTAACTTTCATACCAGTAAAAGCTGATTTGCCTCCCCACTGAGGGTCATCTGACAGCCCCAAACATATTTTTCAACCTGAAATCTGTGCCCAGAATGCACATTGTGCTTTTATGTTAGAAGAGGCAAAATAATCCTTACCTCTAATACTGTGCAAATCTCTTTCTGAAGCCAATGGAAGAGCTGGGGGAAAAAAAAAATTCACTTGGGGTTTCCCAAACCTGTAAGTTCAAAACTAGTTCACCTTATTGCATAACTTATTTCAGCAACGACTGGGAATAGGAATGCAAAACTAATTTACTGAGAAGCACACAAGCCAAAGCATGCCTGTGATCACAGTTTTTTTCCCAGTTTGTCAGCCATCAGCTCCACAGCCACACGTAGCTCTGCTTGGAACCAAGCACTGGAAATCTGGCATTCCACATCTGCTTCCTTACCCCACTTCTCCACTACTTTGCCTGAAGCCTCCTCAATTACCTTGTTTACCATGCATTAGGCATTTTCCCTAAATTCCCCTTTTATCCTAATTGGCTGATGGTATCTGACTTTCAGGTGTTTGTTTAGTTTTTAAGTGTAAAGAAAATCCAGCATATATATACACACACACAAATATATATATAGCATACATATAGGTATATGCTACTATTTACCTACCTCTCCACAACTTGTTTACAAAACATAGAAAAGGCTGAAGCTTCACAAAAGACAAGCAGATCAGACTAAGTGCAAAGGACTTCTCTAGCATTTAAGAAAAAACAATATTCCAAGCAGATGTTTGCAAAACATCTTGCTATAAGCATTGTCACGCAGAAACTCGAGAGCTAAAATCAAGATGCTGATTTCACCTCATTTCTAATTTTCAGAAGGTTCACACTGCCTGAAAGCATCACGCACCTCAAATCAGGACTAAAATCCTGCTGCAGCAGAACTTTCACCAACCAGTTCAGTGACTTTCTGTAGGCCCAGTAAGTCACCAGCATGTTGTTTAGTACACTTAAAAGTCAGGGTGCTTTAATTTGTAATTAGTAATAACCAATCATCATTTAGAGTCTGGCATTTATCCTTTATTTTCCACCCTCTGTGCACTAGGGCCAAGTTGTGCTCCCTGTTTTTCCCTATTATGACACCAGGTAGGGCCCTGGACAAACAGGCAGCTTGTTCCACCCATGCTGTAAGCCACTAATAAGAATAATCAGTCAGTGCTAGTAGGGCTTGACTGGAAAATACCAAACAAATGAGCACAAATAAGCCAATCCAGCTACCCAGAAAGAGCTTATAGACCATTCACAAGAGCATGAACAGGGATGCATTTGGAAGATCTCCACCAGAAGAATCCTGGTATGGAGCCAAGTAACATTTTCCAGATGAAGGTAACCGCAAATACAGAATTGGCTACTGGAAATAAACTCCCTAGTATTTACCAAAAAGCCTCCTCTCTTAGACTGATGAAGAAATATCCTACAAGATATACAGCCTCCCATCAGTAAATAGGCAAAAATATTTCATGGCCGGTTCAAGTCAAAAATATCAAGTGAAAGTCTTCTGCAGGCAAAACTTTTTGAACAGGTTGTGGGTTTGAAATCAGCCTATGACTTTCTTTGAAAAGAAGAGTGTTTACACAGAGGTAGCATCCAATTTTTTTTTGTGGGACTAACTCTCATGGAGGTTATTCTTTTGCTATTCCAGAAAAATGCCCTGAGATAATAAGCACTGCTCAAAACAAATAAACCAGAGGTCCCACAACCATTAAGATGACAGTGTTGAGAATGAGCTTGAGAGAGAGTGTAAGACCAAGGAATTTTCCTCCATGAGACTGGCGGAAAGATGGTCTGACATCTCTGTGTCAAACAGACCAAAATCCCAATGCCACAGGTGATCCCAATGCCCAAACACACACAGCACACACACACACATCACCCCTCACCTGTCAGAGGACAGCGCAGTACCAACACAGGAGTTTGTACAAGCATTGAAGTGCAGGCAGTTGTTTCTGGCAACCATGGCTGCACAAAATTGTGCCTCTGGATAACCCAAAATTCCCAAAGTCACAGTTTCCCAGACAAATTACCAGTTGACTTCAATCCAGGAACCCTCAGCTGCCTAGAACAGGAACTGCTGCTTGCACTGCAATTTCTCCTACTGCAATACAGCTAACAATTTGGTGGGAAAAAATGAGGGAAAGAAACATTGTTCTGAAGCACTAAATGCTACAACTGGTATTTTGCCTAATTACAGAACATTCCCGACCTCTCCCTGAGCTACAATCTCTCCTTGAGCTGCAATCTTTACAGCACAGAAAAAAACAAATTGTCTCTTCTCTTTGTATTGGTGAGAATTAGCTAGAAGGAATTAACTTGTTTTGTTTTGGGGGTGGAGGAGTGATAGGAAGAGGTAAAGCATTCATCCACACTTCTTGTCAGCTCTTGCAAAGAAACACTTTGTTAATGGCAACTATTGAGTTATTATCTGAAATAATTCTTCCACCTTGCAAATTGTATTTTTGTCTTCAGTATTTTAATTCTAAGACTGATCTCTGACTTTAGCAAGTGTGTTAAGACTTTAGGACATCTTCCTGCACAGTGTTTTAATCTAAATCACATGTGACAATCTGAAGAAACCAGAGACACCATTTAGTAATGATTTAACTGCAGCACAAAACATTCATCTAACTTGGGACACAAGTGATGATGTAGCTACAAAACTTCACGATCACAAACTGTGTCTAAAGTTCTCATGGCCTTCATAGAAAAGTGAGTTTCAACAAGCTGTCATGACCACAGATAGATGGCTGGAGTGATAGTGCTCCTATCAGAATATGTAACACTTTGTATTTAAAGTTTGGAGCTACAAGGCTTGACCCAACTGAGCTGCAAAACATTTTCAAATCCCCACAAAACACTTGAAAGGAAACAAGCCAGTAGGTGAGCCAAGGAAGCAGATGGCTTACTCAAGTTCCTTTGTATTTGGTCACTGCTGAGAGCATAACCTTGCATTTTTAACAGTAAGTTTCACACACTTGCACAGGAATTAATTCAACAGGAACAACAACTCTGAAATTAATACTCTCCCTAAGATTAGATATAAAAAGCATCTGAACTCCACATAGACATGTGGTACAAAAACCCAAGAGTGTTTGGAAATGTTGACAGCGCTCAAGTCAGAGTTTCAAGGATTCTTGCTTCCATTAGATCTCAGTAAGAGTTTTTAAGGCAGAAATCTAAAAATTTAAAACTTAATAGCATTATACTTAGGATATGTACCAGCAAATCAAAACAATATTTGATGCAGCACTTCTTTCAGCTCGAGACAGGATTTACTGTGATTCAAGTGTGAATTCAATTCAAGCAGGCTTACTCCGTAAATCCCAACCCTGAATCTGTTTCAGGATTAGGACTGAGGTACCAGCTTTGTTCTACACAAAGCACTCCTTTTCCTCATTCTGTAGTTTAGCTATTAACAAACAAAACTGTCAGTATGAAACATCACAACCCTAGACAGGCAAGATTGAGTGGATTCATCCTAGAAAGCCTCACTGGCCACCACTGTTCTAGGAACGGCTGGATCATAGAATTGCACAGTGGTTTGGGTTGGAAAGGATCTTAAATACCATCCAGTTCCAGCCCCTGTCATGGACAGGGACACCTTCCACTATCCCAGGTGCTCTGAGCGCCATCCAGCCTGGCCTTGAACACTTCCAGGGATGGGGCAGCCACAGCTTCTCTGGGCAACCATGGCCTAACAGCCAATCTAAACCTCCTCTCTGTCACTTTGGAGCCATTCTCCCTTGTCCTGTCACTCCAAGCCCTTGTCAAGAGTCTCTCTCCATCCTTCCTGTGGGCTCTCTTCAGGCACTGCAAGGCCACAATGAGGTCACCCCAAAGCCTTCTCTTCTCCAGGCTGAACAATCCCAATTCCCTCAGCCTTTCCTCCCAGCAGAGCTGCTCCACCCTTCTGATCCCCTTGGTGTCCCTGCTCTGGACTGGCTCCAGCAGGATAGCTGGTGGCAGCACAGCAGAGGTTCAGACAGCAGCTGGAATGGATTTATTCTGTGGCAGAGGAATATCCTTTTCCAGATATGTTAGCCAAGGAGCCTGCACTGCATATAAATGCTGTGACAAACAGCTCAAAAAAAGACATGTGCATTAAATAAACATCTCCTGATTCATCATCTCAGTCAACAGGCAGACATTTACTGCACTGTAATGTCTTCCAAAGCTGTATAAGTATTTGTTCCTCATTAGCAGCAAATATATAGTGCATTTGAGAAAACAGCTTTATTACACACCACTTTATTAATAAACAGCAGCATTAGGTGGAAGTCACATCTATACATCTCTAATATGGTCTAAGTAGTGTGTGGGAGTGAAAGAAAACAAAGAGCAGGGAAATAAGCAAGCTGGTTCATTGCAGGGAAATATTTATACTAAAGCTACAATACACACACCTTACTTCAAAGTTGCCTTAGACCTCGAGATGCCTCGGCTTCAAAGGAGACAAAATAGGTCATTCTCCAAACTGGTTCCAAGGAAGACACAGCTCCACCCATTCAACTTTTCCCCTTGTCCACAAACACTCACACCCAGCTGAAGGATGGAAGACATTCGTGTGTAAGTGCCAATATTTACACTAATGAGGCAATGAGCTCATCTGCTCCCTTTTGGCAAGACCTGCATTAACTCTTGGTTTTGTAGGGCTGAATCTGTTCTTTACACTGCAGTCAAGACCACGTGCAGCATTTGCTTTGTCGTTTGACTACAGCCACCCTGAGTCAGCTGGTAGAGGTGTTTCCTGCACCTCAAATGTGAGCTGAGGGCAAATCTAAAAAAAAAAAAACCCACCATACAAAAAACTTACTACACTTCCCACACTTCAAGATATGGAGCAAAACACAACATCTTCTTCCACTGTACTGTGGTGAACCTTGCATACAAATGAGCCCATTCCTCCCCTTCCAAGTTTGCACTGAAAGATGCAGGAAATAAAATACATCCTTACAACTAAGATCTATTTAAATTTGAATTAACAGAAGTTTTAAAAGTCAGTTAAGCACATGGTTTAAAGCCATAGTATGACACAACTATCAAAATGAAATACAGCTTCTGAAACAGAAACAAGGTGAGGCACTTTCAACTCAATCAACATAACTGTTCCAAAAAATTATAATCTCAAAGCTTTACTCAGTGAGCATCTACATTATTCATTAAACATTACCTAAGAAATTTCAACTTGGTCTCCTGGCAAGCTAGAAACATCTGCAAGACAGAACAGAACTTATTATTACGAGGAGTCTTTAAACAGTTAAGCAAGATAAATGAGTGGGGGGAACCCATTACTTTCTAAAATTTACATTTGGCTGTGCTTACTTCCATATTTCCCCAGGCACAAAAGAACTTCTCTGCTTCTTTTATTCTCTATTTATAGGACTCAGCTGGATCACTTAAGTATTTCCCCTCTCTTGACAACTGTGAGCTTGGCTAATTTTATTAGAGCAAAATCTGAGGTAATCCTAACACACAGCAATGGTTTATGGGCTGAAATACTCAAAGTGTATTAATCAAGCATTACTTAATTCATGGAACCATGGAATGGGTTGGGTTGGAAGGAACCTTAAAGTTCATCTCCTTCCAACCCCCTGCCATGGGCAGGGACACCTTCCACTATCCCAGGTTGCTCCAAGCCCCGTCCAGCCTGGCTGTGGACACTTCCAGGGATGGGGCAGCCACAGCTTCTCTGGGCAACCTGTGCCAGGGCCAGCCTCACCATCCTCACAGGGAACAATTTCTTCCATATATCTAACTTAATTTCCCCCGTTTTCAGTTTGAAATTCTCATAGTTTTCAGTTTGAAATGGCCATAGTTCTATAGCAGTGCCACAGGCAGCTTCAAGGTAAGCCTACACCACTTTGACCAGCTGGTCACACTGCACAGAATGGGTGTGGAACTAAATTCCACTTCAGGAGGTGAGGATGCTTAGGTTCTCTATTTAGCTGATAATTTTAGGGAAACTGTTATAAGCTTCGTACTTTCTAAACCACTAATTCTCTGTAAGTTTGGCTAAAACTCACCTAAACCCCAAAACTCACTGGGAGGAGCGAGAAGTGCAGAGATGAACATCATCATCATAAATACACTTCCCCTTGGAAGTCTTATAAAGATCATGTATTGCATTCATAGAAAGACCCAGCAAAGGGCTCTTCAGGAAAAACATGATTCTCTGCCAAAAACCTGACATCAATTAACAGAAGTCGCAGCCAGCAGAGCCAATGGAAAATGGATGTTAGGTCAAATTCAATACAGCAAGGAGGGAAAGAAGTTTTCGTTTTCCTGCTCCTGCCTTCTTTCTCCATGGCAACAATTTTTAAACCAGCACAACTTTCCACGTATTGATTTCTCTCCGTATTTTCAGAAAGTAATACATTTTGCACTTTCTGAGATACAGCCTTTCACTGCTGGCCATGCAGTCACAGGCTTTCATCTCAGCTCCTAATGGCTACATCTTCCTCCTCACTGCACCCTCAGCAACCCCATCGTGTCCATTTGCCCAGCACGATGATGACAGGACAGATTTCTGGAGTCAGCAGACTTGCCAAATGCAGGCAGGGCAAAGCAGCCCTCCCCTTTCTTCACCCAATCTACTTATGTTCCCTCAGGAAGTCCTTCCACACTGACCTCTGCCCTTCTTATTTACTTCTTGCTCATTTTACCCAGTGAACTCTTTATGGCTCACTCGCTGGAGTCACCTCAGATATGCACATGGAAGTGCAACTCCACCAAGTTACTAGTTAAATCTCTTTATCCTCCTTCACGCTGTCCCTTAACCCACTTCTGCAGAGCACCTACCAAAACACAATGGATCAGCAAGTGAGATCTACAGCCTTTCAGAGAGGCCAAGACAGGCACAGTTCCGCTTTAAAGAGCTCCTGCAAAGTACCCAGAAGACAGGCAATATAATTGAGACCTTCTGGAAGTATGATCATCCATCCAGAAGGAATTTCATCATCATTCCTCCTATCATGGTGGATCTTCACCATTTTTTCTAAACTTATGAGAAGCCTGAGATGCCAAACACTGGTACTGAAGAACACAGAATCATTAACATTGGAAAAGATCTCCAAGATCATTGAGTCCAACCTTTGACCGATCACCACTTTGTCAACTAAGTGCCACATCCAGTCTTTTCTTAAAGATCTCCAGAGATGGTGACTCCATCACCTCCCAGGGCAGCCCCTTCCAATGCCTGACCACCCTTTCCAAGAAGAAATTCTTCCTGAAGCCTTCCTGACATAGAGCCCAAGTTAAACAACACAGCATCTCAGTACTGCCGCATGAATTGCTGTGATGAACTCTCTGGGTTATCATCACACTGCTTATGAAGGACAAAGTCTAGCTTGCATTTCTCTTTGGAAGCAGAAAAAAAAAAAACAAACAAACAAACCAAACCAAGAGACCTGATTAGGATATTTTTCGTTTCCCCTGGTCTTTCTTACTTAAAAAAACTCCAGTCCAGTATCTGTGGATTCTGTTTCTATGGATTCCTCTTCACAGAAACAGAGGAGAGGCTGTGCAGCATGGAGAGCCACTGGTAGCACTGAATAAGTTAATAGACAGGGTTAAGGATTTAGAACTGTGTGAGGGAGCTTAACAAAAAGAGCCTGGTCAGTTTTCTTTTAAATAAAAAGTAGTTGCTGGGATTTCTAATCTTTATTGATATGCAGCTATGGAACTGTACAATACAGGTAACATCAGGAGGCCAGAATGGCTTATTAAGCACAATTACCTAGCAAGCAATCTAAATCCTGGAAAGAATTCAAGGAGAAGTGCCCAGAGAAAGTTTGTGCTAATCATAAAATAGTAAGCAAATAAACACCTAAACCTGTGCAAAATTTAAAGCATTAATGACTCCAAAACATGACATATCCAAAACATGACATTTAAATTAAAATCCAACTATATGAGTCTCTTCAGACCTAGGAAAGATTGTATGAAAGAAATTTGAAATTAGTTTTTATAAAATCACTATTTATAAAAGTACAAAGCCAGGCTTACAGAGTGAGGTAAGCCAGGCATTCACATTTCTCTTCCTATTTAGTTATGAATGACCTGAATATTAACTTGCAGGTATTTGTGAGTAAGATTTTTGCAATTTGACAAATGAGATGCATTGAAATTTGACTTCATCTAGCTGCTATTTTTTCTCTCTCACGTCAAGATATCAAATACTAAAGCATGTTTCCTTAACAACTACAATTCAAAATGTAAACCTTTATTTCTTTAAAGCCCAGAAATTCTCGTTTTTAAACATTGTGCAACTATCCTTTGTAGGAAGCAGTCTGCAGAACTGCCAAATCTACATGGAACAAAGAGAAGAGATTGTATCAGAATGACATGCCTCCAAAAAGCTGAGTTTCTTTCCTGCCAGAGAGAGAAATGACTAATGTGGATTGTAATTAGTGCAAAAAACAATACTATCTTTGCAGTTGCAGACTGGGAAAACTACATTTTGATGTTTACATAGCAGTAAATAAAGTGGGAAAACTTCTGAGTTGGGTAATAAGCACATTTTTCCTCTCAAATGTTTAATAACAGTGAATAGTGAATCATTAAACACCCACGAGGTGAGGTCTTCCACATTTTGCGACTATAAAGATTAGAATATTGCACGATTCCCTAGTGATTGATAAATTAATGAAACTCAAACGAAGTAATTTTAACTTTAGAGTCCACAGGAATTGCATGATCCTGGTTTTTTCACTGCTCTACAGCAAGTGAGAGGATGCAAATCTTGCCAAAGCTTGATAAATTAATGAAAAAAAAGTAGGAAATGGTTTGCCTGCCACACTCAGAGCTTGGATGCAGCAACCCATGTCACAAGAATCAAATATTTTTGAAGCAGAAAATCCAGGGACTACTGTCTCTTCATGTAAGTGGCATTTCCACACACCACCCCCCCACCATTTATTATCAATACGTCTGTCTTTTCCAGACATCCTGTCTCCACTTACATTCCATTTTCATTTTGCCCTCAGCTAGCAAGCACAAGCTGAATCCCAACTCTGAAAAACCACTGGCAGAATTTTTTATTTTTTTCCAACTATCAGACAACTGTATTTCCTCAGAAACACATTCAAAATATTCAACTTGAAATGCATTTCAAATACTTGAAGTACTGCTGCTCCGAATGCAAAGGAACCATTCAGATGTGGATATAAGATCCAAGTCTTATGTAAGGACAGATTTACACAGGACAATAAAATTAAGGAAAAGCAGCCTTAAATGAGAAAGCAAAAAGCTACACATAATAAAAATGTGACCAAGGGAGAAAAGGGAAAGAAATGGATACATATGCCATGGTATCTTCAATTTCAGCTCTGCTACCCCACCACACTGAACAAGTGCAACACAGATAGCAAGGAAACAAGAGGCACTTTGTGCAGTGTGCAGCTCTGGAGTGGGGAAGAGAGACAAGAGATGAAAAGTATCTCTTGTAATGCAAAGAATGCAGCAAAACTCAAGGATCCCAGCAATACCACTGTCAAAGGATTCTTGCTTTTCTCCTGTAGTGACTCAATGCCCAGGCAGCCAGAGAAAGGTGTGCACCCAGCAAAGCTGAGACAGGCAGGAGAAGCAATGAGAACCTGAGAGGCAGCGCTTTTCCCTTGAGATTATTCCTCACCTCAATCAGAACTCGCCTGCACATCAGAGCAAAACTCTCTCTGAGCCAGAGATCCTCTCAGAGAGCATCCAGGAACTTCTCCCATCTATTAATGCCTTTCAGCAGATACCAATTAAAGGTGAAGGGCAGAAAATCATGAGCTCAATGAATGAAGAATTTTCTGATTCATGACCTGGGGCACTTGGGTGAAAAAAAAATTGCACTCTGCTTCCATGGTTCTGGAAGGGAGCACACAGGTTTTTCAGCCCAGCCAGCAGAAGTATCTGCCCAGTTCAGGTAGGTCAAAGACATCTAAATCATGACAAACACAGGCCACAAAATGGCTGGAGGATACAAAGTAAGTCTCAGTGCTCACACACCAACAAAGTCTGGTTTTGTTGCTTATCAAACATGCCAGAAAATGCAGTATCCCTATGCAGAAAGACATGAAGTCGCATTTTGCGAGTGAATGCTTCTGAAGTGGCTCTCAAAACAACATTTTTGTCAACTGTATTTAAGACTTTGTGTTGAGTTAATTCAATTCAAAGAGTTGTTAGACCTACTCTGAACTTCAAAGAAAAAGTTATGTCTATTTTTGTCCGCTTTTCATATTTAAAGTTTAAGTAGTGAAAAAATACATTTCCCAAAGTTACTCCTCTGATTTGATATCCACTTGTGCTGCTCGAGTGAGTAAGTTCTGTTTCTTTTCTTATTTATTGATTAACATTGAATAAAGTGGATCAATTTTTTTTAAGTACAAAAATCTATTATTACTCTATGATTTCAGCTGGGCAAAAAGAATGTTTTAATAAAATACGTACTACAAGCTGACCCTGTCTTGTGCCCCAAAACAGACAGCAAAATAAAGTCATGTAACAACAACAAATTACATTAGTGATGCTTAAGGCAAAAAACCAAACTGGTTTATTAAAAACAAGCGAAGGTAAATAAGTAACTCTCTCCGTGTGAGGATGGGCAGGCACCATCCTGATGAATTTCCAACAGGCAAATACCTTCTGCTCTCATACAATAACATCATTCAGAGACAGTAACTCACATGACTTGTTTCAAAGTGACAAATAAAGGAGTGACACTGCAGTCACCTGGCAGCTGGCCACAAACTCCCTCCACTGAAAGGAATTGATTCAAAATAGAGTCAACAACAAATTCTTAAATATTTTAACTTGGCAGAAGAAAATCTGGCTCAACACCACTACATTCCAAGCTTCCTGGAGTTCCAAGTTAACATACATATGTATATGTGCTCTGGCTAAATGTCACCTGGGAAAAGTAAGAGACCAGTGTCTGTCTAAATTCTGTGTGCTGTTTCATACAGCAGGAGTGTCTCCATGGCTGGTACCACCCCCCCACACAAACCATCACACCTCTTTAGCAAGATGTTGGTTGAAGGCAGCAATTAACGCTCTGGAAGTGTTTGCTTTAGAAACAATCCACTGATGTGCATTAGAGACACAATGTGCCTAGAATATGGGGCTGAAAGCGCTTTAATGAAAAACCCAAACCACTTCTCAAATATGAGGCAACTTAAGACAAGTCTGAAGTCAGACTTGCATCAACACAGCATTTTGGATGCTGTACATATGGACAGATGCATCCACACATATGTACCACCCTTCAGCAAAGCTCCTCTTCAACATACAGAGTGCATTTTATATACATGCATTGATATTTCTACTAGTTCTACACTACGTTAAGGATAATTAAAGTATCCATCCAATGCTGCTTTGCTTCAGCTTTCCCTGTAGTAAGATAAAGCTGTTATACCTTTATCCTTGTCTGTACCTCTGATACATAGAACATGAGACAAGCTGTCATTGTGGCAAATGAACAAAGCATTTTAATTTATTTAGCTCTATTGGTCCCTCAGCTGCTTCAGTTATCAACAGAATACTGCTATAAATACTGCATTTGCAATAGAAGGAGTTGTAGAATGGCAATGCACACACAAATGAAAAAGGTGGTGTGACTGGTATGGAAGTCTATCACTGAAAAGCTGATGTGTGCACAAAAGGCAAATCAGCTTTAAACAAGGCCTGTAAATGGTGACAAGCCAGAGAAGAAGCTGCATTCTCAGCTTCTCATTTGCCTCACCAACCTCATTTACATCATAAAACAAGGGACTCAAAAAATCAAACCAATATGAAAAATAAACCAGTGCATAATCTGAAAGTATATATTTTAGTCTAAGTTCTGATATTTTTCCTGTACCAAAGATTCATCATGTTGTCAGGAAAAACACTACCTGCTACTGTTTACTTTTCCTGACAATTTTTTTTTTATTTTTGGCAATGTCTAAGTGGCCAAGCTGTAGACAACTCCTTACAGTGAATCACAAAATCATTAAGGTTGGAAAAGGCCTCCAATATCATGGAGTCCAATCTTTGACCAAACACCTCCTTGTCACCTAAATCAGAGAACAAGCACCAGTTGTTTCTTGAACACCTCCAAGGATGGTGACTCCTCCTGCCTGGGCAGCCCATTCCAATGCTTGACAAGCCTTTCGGTAAAGAAATTCTTTCTCAAGTGAAGATCTGCTGCCCAGGATCGCCTGACAAGCAAAGGAGCCAAGGACATAAGTCTCCTCTCATTCCACACTCCCCAGTGACAGGTTAGCTGTGGGCCTCCCTCTCATACAGCAGGAAGGTGCATATCCATGGAGATCACACCAGCACATGAGAGAGAAACTCAGCAGGGCCAGGGCAGGTCTGCCCAGAACACAACTGTTCAGAGAAAACATGTTGCACAGAGCAGGGGAACCGGGATCTTGCTCAGATTTCTCCTCTCAGAAACAAAGGGGGAGTGATGAACTTGGGAAGTTGCCCCATCCCCGGAACTGTTCAGGGTCAGGTTGGATGGGACTCTGAGCAAACTGATCTAGTGGAAACTGTCCCTGCTCATGGCAGAGGGGTGGAAGGAGACGATCTTTAAGGTCCCTTCCAACCCAGGCTATTCTGTGATTCTTTAAGCTTTAGAGTTTTCGGAATGCTTTACATGCAAGTACTTTCAGAAGGGAGAAAGGAAACTCTTACTTGGAGGGTTTTGGTGCAAACTTCTTACGTGCAGATGAAGACACAGATGTCTGCTTAAGCACAGTCTGCTACTCCAGGCATCAGTGCCCACTCTGTTGATGAGGGCAGTTCCTAGAAGCAAAAAAGAGAAACATTGTTACACATTATTGTTATACAACCTTGAGGATGAAGTTCTATTCCTCCTCCTTTATTTAATGCTTTGGAAAAACACAATGTTCACCTGGCACCTATAGATCTACAACAGCCCGGTACATACAAGCAATATTTTATTTTTGAAAAGTTAGTTCAAAAGAAATGTGGAATACTGCTCTTAATTTGCTGCTTCTTATACCAGGTGTGACATGTTCCTCCTATAAATAACTAAGTGTGGTAAACAACATTTCAACAGCTTTCCAGAACATCAGGGGAGGAAAAAAACCCCAAACCCTAAGCAATGCATTAGGTAGTCACGAGCATCTACCACTGCTAAATTGTAAATATAGAAGATTGTGAAATAATCTTCTTTCCCAACTTTCTTTTTAAGGAAAATAATCCTCAGACTGGAGCTGTTCCAGATGCATAACCCTCCAAGTGCTCCGGGGCTGCACACCCTGACTCCCTTGCAGCAGTGAATCACAACCAATGCATGCTCAAATAGCCAAACAAACTGGGCAAAAGGTAACAAATCTCAAACTGCTGATTAAGACTAATAATCAGCTTGGAAGGGATATTTACTACAACAATGTTTAACAGCATTGTTGTGACAGACTGACAGACATTGCCTAATATTATGGCACAGCCAAGGAGAACATGTGAGATGTGGTTATTTTTAAGCCTTCACAACCAAAGATTTTCTGAATAATATTTTAAAGGAACATATCTATTATGTGTAACTCTACCTATTATAGAGTGCAGCATGGAAAAACAGCTCTAAATCAGAAAAGCTTGCCACTGGTATTTCAGCATCTCCTCTGTCACTGTTGTCAGACACTGAATTTTGTCCAGACAAAATGTTTGTCTCCTAATATCTGTCCAGTGGAAAGATGTAATAAGTACCAACTCCAGCATAAGAACATCATAAGAGTTCAGAAAACAACAAGAACCTCTTAAAGATCTGGAAAGAAGGGAGGTCTGTAAAACACCAGACCATGCACACTATGCATCACTCCCTATAGGAGTAATTGCTTCTCTCATTATAGCCCAAAACTCCACAACAGGACATTCAGGAGCTCCAAAAGTCTCAGGCACATATCAAATCATTTTCACTACGACTGACTGAATATGCAGCTTTCGTCCACAAACCAATATTAATTAAATTCCTGGGTTGCCAGAAAATGTTTTTGTGATGTTTTGTGCTTTCCACTCTGCAGACCCACTAACATTTACTAACGGTTCATGTGAGCCTTTTACTTTAGCTCTGAAATCAACAGAATAGTTTTTGTTGAGTTTATGCCTCTCAGCTTAGAAGCTGTAATTTAACAGAAGGAAGATATGCTTGTTAAATCTCCTTAATGTATTTGATTGCAGTTCCACTACAGAACATTGCTTTAAGTTCTTTACTCAGGTTTATTCACCACATAGTCCTAAGTAGGGTCAAACAGTCATAGAAAATGCAGAACATTCATCAAACCCGCCACATCAGGTTACATCACCAGTGCTTGAGCCTCAGTTACTTACCAATCCCCATTTACACATGTTAGATTAGGAAAATTAATCTGGTTTTAAGATACAGATGGTGAATTAGTTAATCCAGAGGCACAGATGCTTGAATTTTGCTGAGGGAGAGAGAGATAAAGACAGAAAGAATCATCTCACCTTAAACTATGAAAACTCAGCTTTGAGATGCTAAAAGTTGTCTTCATCTACTGCAAACTTATCAACTGTCAGTACACAAGTAGTAAACATTTCAATTACTGCTGTTTTTTAATTATCCCAAGACACTTTATAGTAAAGCCAAAGAATAGTGGATTCTGAACCTGAGAATGGAGTGGCCATGATGTTGATCCAGCAGCAGGGACCGACACTTCCACTCCAACAGAGCCACACTATCTGCATCTCTATTGAAGCCCTAAAGCTCTTCTCAGACCACTCTGCAAACTGAGTGGGAAGGAGTAAGGATAAGAGCCACATTCTGTCCTTAGGGACCCCTATTAAATCAGATTCCCAACATCAGCCACTTCCCCTTTGTTTTCCTCAAGCCATATGGCTTCCTGACAAAATCTGTACAGACAATAAATCCATTAATCAAGCCACTGCTGGAGGAAAAGGCGCTTTTTTCCCCCCTTCCCTTCATCAGTCCAGACATTTTAATGGAGATGTTTTATGTATTTTATGAAAGTCCCAAGGAAAATACTAAAGTGGTCTTTGTTCTCACACTGCAGCCCCGGTTCCAGTTTTCACTTGCAGAAGGAGAGCCTCACATCAAATGCAAAGAGATACAGGAATAGAGAAGTCAGTCAAATCAGCAAGAAAGGAGTCCAGCCTAATTGAATCTGAGCAGGGACACAGCATGAATTGCTGCCTAGGTTCACTGGCATACTGTCTCAAGAAACCAAAATAACAAAACTTACAAAGAAAACATAAATAACAGAAGTAGGTAAAATAAGAGGCATTAAAAGTCTATTTCCACAAGGCTCTGAGGAGATGCACACGTGCACATGTCACAAGTAGCTCAAAAGGAAGAGGTGCTTTTAAGAGATACCACAAAAAAAGACTTCCCCCAGAGGTTTCTTTTTAAGGTGAACCAAGACGACCAATCTGCTTACACAACCCATCTGTTTTGGCACCTCCACACTGGTAAAATCATGCCGGTGACGATGTACATCTCAGATAAGGAGGAAATACACACTGCACGTGCAGGGAACTCACTGGGAGGTAGGAAACACAGAGAGCAGCAAGATTTCTACCTCTTGTAGGTGGGGAACTCCCTTTCCAGCAGGTGGAAAGATCTCACACTCCTCTGAAAGAAGGGAGAAGAACATTAAACTGAAGCCTAACCAGGCTCATTCTTTCAACAAACTAACATACACTTGAGGGACTGCTGGAAATGCAAACTGCCTGCTTTGATGATTTGTTCCATGGAGGCTTTTCCCAAAACTTTTTTGACTGAACTTTTATTAGTCAATAGTCTGCAGTGCAGGAGAAGGATTGGGAAGAACAAGAAATTACTTGACTCAGGTGGTCTCTTTCAGTCACACATTTCTAAAGCAACTGTGACCTTTCCACTCACATGGAAGGAAAACAAGATTGGCATGGTAACAAATCTTTTTACCTTAAATCATGTTTTATTTTCTTCACAGGTGGTCTATAGCTTACTGGATGATCAAAACCGTTCCTCAATTCATGTGAACCAAAGCAACCCTCTGTTTAAATGAAGTTCAGGAAACACAAGGCAGTTTACGGCACTGACAAAGACCTTACAGAGAAAGAGCATTAAGAAAAGGTGTGAAGTTCACTTTTCAAACCTTGGAGTGGGTTTTTTTTGGCGGGGTTGGTATTTGGGGTTTTTTAAAATACAGGAAAGCAGCATTCTTGATTAAAAGCACGAAACCTTTGAAATTACATCACTTTCTGCCTTTGTTAAATCAAGTAACAATTAGCCACAAAGAAGAAAAAAAAATACAGAAAGAACAGCTTAGAAAGTTTGAGTCATTATCTCCAAGGAGACACATCTGTAATTCTAACAAGGTCAGAACATGGCAGTCAGCTATTGTGGGTAATGGGAGATACAAGATGTTAGCTTCTGTTCCTATCAAGGCAGTGATTACTCTGAGAGACTGCAGATATCACTTGGAGCCTACATCACTACGAATTACTAGCCTCAAGGCCACAGCCTTGTAAGATACAACATCATATCCAAAGTACAGATGGATTTGTGGATGCCTTGAGGTAGTGATGAAAGGTGTGTTTGTTTTGGACAGGGTGGTGAGGAAGATCAGGTGCTGCCAGCTAGGGAGGCCTTGTACCACGTCTAGGGCAGATGGTCCCAATTATCTTCTCATCACTGGTAATCAGAAGTCATCCTTCAGCAGCTATATAATAACCTATGTAAAAATAAACCTGGGATTGGTGTTTGGCTTCTAGCAAGAGGAGAGCTTGCCTGTCACAAGTCAGTCAGTGCAGGCAGCATCCTGGCTTGGAGTCTCATTTACAAGCCTCTGGTATGAAGGTCTGCAGGTGCAAGATGGTGTTTTCACATCAGGTGTGAAAACAGAATACAGGAAATGCTGACAAGAAAATTAGGGACACACCAGTGGGGAAGAAAATGCAGTTCTCTATCTGCTTATCTTCAAATTCAGCCCTAAACTACTCCTTATTTGCTCCCAACACTGTATCCTAGTTCTTTAAGCTCTACTGTGATGTTGAAAAGCAAGTGCTACAAAAAAAATGTTGACACAAACCAGAAGAGTGAAATTAAAATTATAAAGCAGCTTGATGTAAAAGAAAAATCTTGACTGAGATCTCCAGAGTTCTGCCTGTCATTTGTCTCCTTGCAAGTACGTGAAGGGCATTTGCTTTCCAGGAATGAGAAGCTTGAATTCATTTAATACATTTCTAAGCCTTTAGAGTTCCAGTTGCTGAGAAAAGAGAAAGAAGGAAAACAGTTGAAGTGATTTCTTTTCTCTTTGTTTAAACAACACAGCCAAGAGAGCCCCGGCACACGAGCTCAAAGAACATCAGAGCAGAAAACCCACAGGTAGAGCACATTGCTTTCTCTTCCTCCAAACTAACATATTTTGCAACCCCTGTGATTAAAGCCCACGGAACCATTACTCCAGGATGAAAAGGGCGTGCTGATACAGCAGAGAGCCATCACAGCTCACCCACAGAATCAGCTGCACGTCCTACTCTACTCCCTCATCCCTGCAGCTGCGCCTGGAAAACAGCGGGGGAATTGCACAGAAACCAAGAGTTTCTCTTCTCTTTGTCAGCAAGAAGACTTTGTTTTTTCAACACAGGAGGCACTGAGGTGTCACTCACTGACAGGAGGAATGCTTTCCTCTGCTTCCTTCAGCAGATCTGGAAGCAGGATGGTTCCAACAAGCTGCTGATCAGATGATTTCCTCTCAAAATACTGCCCTGGCCACACAGCTGTGGTTCCACACAGTCAGGCTCACTTCACCAGGTAATTATCCAACAGAACAACAGAGAAAGTCGTGGCAAGCATTTGCTTTGTTGTTGAAAATTCCTTCTTTTTCATTCACAGTCAACCCAAGTCTGCCCTTTGATTTAAAGAGAGCAGCTCCCTCACTTTACATTCCTGCCTTACCTGCACAATTTCACACTTGACTACTAGTTCTTCAAACACAGCAAACTCTTGCCATACCTACCTATGACTAAGTATTTTGCACTGGTTCTTAGAAAAACATGTATGAGAAAGCATATTTAAAGAAAAAGATCAAGAGACTGAGTAACACAGTCAAGCAGTATTTAGCAGAAATCAGGATTAGGCCTGGGTATTCACATACCCACTGACCTGTTTGGGTTGGAGGTTAGCTCTTGTTATTAATCTTAGTAGTTAGAACTACCACTAGGAGTGGTTAGGCATTTTAAAGGAACAGTTCAAGTTAGAACATGTATGTCATTAAGCATACATATCTCTGAAAAAGTACAGCTGGGCAAGTCATACAGGTATTTAGGCAACATAGAATGGGTAGAAAATAAAAACAGAAGTACAATGACATGGCAGTAGCTTTCATTTCTTTCCTTGAGGATAAGTCTACTTGACAGTAACTGAAAAAAAACAATGGAATAAGATTCTGGTTTATTTCTATTTGTGTAGTTAAAACCATGTAGAACTAATGAAAAATAAACCCAAATCTCCCTTCCCAGGGGAGCTGTGGCTGCCCCATCCCTGGCAAGCTGGGATAGTGGAAGGTGTCCCTGCCCATGGCAGAGCAGTTAGAACGAGATAAGCTTTAAAGTCTCTTCCAAACCAAGCTGTTCAAGGATTTTATGATTCCTTTACCTCTGAGCAGGTGACCCTGCTAGCAGAATGACTACACTGGTGGCAAAGCAGTGGCTCACCATGCAGCCTGTGATTGCAGTACAGCTAGAACCCAAGAGCCCCTCCAGTTCCCTCACAGTTGATACTACAATTCTTGAGTAAACAATGCTCCACTTTCTAGGCACTGCCAGACAATTTCCATTTCCACATCATATCAATTTACAGGCAATTTCTGAGAGCCTGTTCTATTTTTGAAAATAATGAAAGACTGCTGCTATCTTTGCAAGTAAAAGCCCTTCTTTTCTGCTTCCCTGGGTTGTTTACACAGCATCCCTTTGTGTGATGATTTAGCCTGGTTTTGTATGAGCACCGAGGTAGGTTAGCTTGCAGAGCCCACACCAGGAACATAAAATAATTAAGATATCAGGATTAAACAGTCACTGCAGATGATTTATAAATTCAAATTGGTTCAGTTTAGGATTAACCCAAGCCAGCAGAAATATCCAGTGTCAAGTCGGTTTCAACTGTAACATCAGCAAAACATTCAACATCACTCTGCATTTCAAATAACCCTTTCAATACGAGACAGCTGTCAGCCAAACCAGTGATTTTCCAGAGGGTTTAAAGGTTAACTTCAACTATCCTTTTCTTGGCAAGGAGTCATAAGGCACTGCTAATAACCCTGATTCTAGACTTCTAAGAATTGCATAGGACAAAGCAAAGCACTTAAGACAGTGCTCTCAGCAGCAGCAAAACCTGGCAGCTGACAGTAATCCAGCCCCTGTTCCAAAGGCCTGCAGTGCTCTCTTTCGTGATTGCCACCTTGCAGGCAGTGCGCTGCTGCAGCCTTCCCTTTGATTACACAAACACATCTCTTCCCCGTTTCCAAAGCACACAGCTGCACTGACACTTGAAAGCAGATTTCTGAACTGCACCATTCTCCCTGCCTGCTCCATTTCTGCCTGGCCCTCATGGCACCCCTCGGTTCTGAGTGAAGTGGGTCAGGAATCAAATCCACATTTGTAAGAGCCAGAAGCTCACAAAGTCCACGAGTCAATGAAACTACACTGCTGAGAGGATAAAAGGAGCCATTGAATTCCTCCCTGGCCATGCCAGTGTTCATCCAAAAGGAAAGAACAACACCAAGACAAACAACTTTCAATTATGAGAGCCATTAAAAGCCCATCTCTTGGTTGCACCTTTGTACACAAGGCAAAGTTAAAGTGTTCAAGGGCCAAAGAGACTTCATATTATCACCAATACATTCAGAAATCTTTATTTGAGATGATGTCTTGGAAAATACTTCACTAATGTATGTGAAATATGGAAAAGTGGACAATAACATGTCGTTTTCTTGTATGTGCTGAAACACTCTCAAAGTAACTCAATTTCAGTATAAGAATAATACAGTAAGTTTGTTAAGCAGTAATTTCTTCCAGGTAACTTGTGTCTGCAAATAGCTTCCATCTAATGAACTTCAAATGTCTTTAACTGAAAGCACACACCGGCTAATAAGAGGTAAAATAGAGAAGTGTGCAGCTGTTATGTGTTTCATGGCTGTAAAAAACAGTCACAGATGGCACCGGCAGAGAGCAAAGCCTGGCCTGAAAGCTTGCAGATTTCCAGCTTCCTCCACAAACTTTTGTCCTTGGAGAACATGAGTACCCTCCATGAGTCCTTCTTCTAACATCCCTGTCCTGCGCCATCGTGATCCCCTTGCAGAGTATGTGAGGAAATATTATTGGGACTATAATACACCATTTCTTAGTTACTAACCAAAGATATAAACATCTTACAGCAGCTACTGTTATTATATAATCACAGACTTCTTTTCATGTGGAGCTTTAATCTTTCACTGCATTATGTAGTCAAGAGATGCCAAACTTCCTTTTTCTTTCCTTGCAATGACCCGTGAGTCAATGGAATACAAACATGGAGATGATTTTTGCTGGATTTACTGCACTCTGTCCAAGGAAATTTAATCAACCCTCTGTGCAACAGATTCCAAATACACTTGGACCTCACACAGATGCAAGTGTAAGGCAAACATGAGCAAGGGAGAAGTTAATTTCTCTATTGCAATCCACTGCCTCCTTCCCAAACAGCAGGAAGTAAAGCCACAGCATTTGTCTCTCTTGAGACTTTACCTTAGGAGAAACCCTGCAGAAAGTGATCAAGGCACAACAGTTTCAGAACTAATTACAATCTCTACACTTACTGGTAGTTAATTAGCACCTGGGAGATACAAGGGCCAACTAAACACCAGATACCAGGAAATGCCATTTATGCCATTAAAGTCTTGGATATCTATTTATTTGATAAATAGCAAGTTCTTGCTTCACCTACTACAAAACTTAATTTTTGTCACTGGCAACACAACTCAACACTTAAAAGGTCACTAATAATCAAGAAGAAAGCAACACTTTACTGTCCCGTTCTACAGTTCAGCTTATGGCACAGGCTGGTACTTCACTATTAAATCCACCTCCTCACATCTCAGACCACCGGGGTTGCTAAATGTAAATAATTAACTGTAATATAAACATTAAAAACAAGTTTTCTAATACAAATGTGACCCCTACCAGTCAGTACTTGAATTCTCTGAAAAAGGTACATTTTTGGGGGTGAGATGTAAGGTATGGGATGGAAGACAAGGAAAAGCTACTTTTATAGGTGACTGCTCAAGTCTACTAGCTCAAATAAAAAAAGGAAAGTAACCACAAAAAGGTTTGTCACAACAAAGAAGATAACAGTTTGGATAAAAAAATACATACAGCAAAGTGAAAATAAACCTAATAAAGCTTAGTGACATCTCTGCCCAAGGCAGCGGTTTTGGAACAAGATGATCTTCAAGGTCCCTTCCAACCCAAACCAGTCTGTGATTCTATGATAACCAGACTATCCAAGCACTGAACAGTAGAATGAGAGAAAATCTTCATATCCCCAAAGCTTTTTCTTCATAAGATCTTCAAAGCAGGAAATCCTTTCTTTTTTAAGTTTTCCTAACTAACTAATGAAGTCCTCACATTAACCCCAGAGTCAGGCAAAGGCAGAAGTCAACAGTTTTATTCAAAGACCTTTCCTTACAGATGAACAACCAGTTACTTATTTACTTTTTTTTGTTTGGTTGGGGATTGTCAGACTCATTACCTAAAATTAAGTGCTCAACATAAGCCAGAGGAAATGGAAAGATTTCTTCAGAGTTCAAAAGCAGGACTGAGATCCTGCTGCCGTTAGCAGAACAAACAGGAAAAGAAACAAGATAGAGAAAAGCAGCAATAAAGCCCATCATGTCTGTTATGCTGCTTCCAGACTTCTGTGGAACTGTCTCGCTCTTGATTTAGAGCAGTGGTCAGCAGATCCCCCCAAATTCCCTTTGAAAAGGTCCCATGCACTGTAACAACATGTGGGAGTTCTGCAGTTCAAAGCCAAAGAGCTGCAAACACACAAGACCAACATGTTGTAAAGATGTACTGATACCTTTCAGAGTCCTGCTCAGTCAAGGGAGACCTGAAACCAAGTGGCCAAAAAATAGGCTGTCCTAATCTGCTGATACACAACAATAAGTCTGGTTCTTTTGATGACTTTGCCATTGTTTCATGTGTTTTTATCAAAGCTCTTCTTTCAATTACATCTAGACACAATTTTATAAATTCCCTCCTCCCCAAACCTAATTGTTTGCAAAACTGCAAACATTTTTTACAAGGCATTACAAATCTAATTTACAGCATCACAGAATGGCCTGGAATTGAAAGAACCCTAAAGACCACCCAGTTCCAACCGCTCTGCCATGGGCAAGGACACCTTCCACTATCTCAGGTTGCTCAGAGCCCCATCCAACCTGGCCTTGGACACTTCCAGGGATGGGGCAGCCACAGCTTCTCTGGGCAGCCTGTGCCAGGGCCTCAGCACCCTCACAGGGAACAATTTCTTCCTCATATCCAGTGTAAACCTGCTCTCTGTCAGTGTGAAGCCATTGCCCCTTGTCTTGTCACTCCAGGCCCTTGTCAAGAGTCTCCCTCTATCTTTCCTGTGGCACTGGAAGGCCACAATGAGGTCACCCCAGAGCCTTCTCTTCTCCAGGCTGAACAATCCCAATTCCCTCAGCCTTTCCTCCCAGCAGAGCTGCTCCGTCCCTCTGATCCCCTTGGTGTCCCTCCTCTGCACTCTCTCCAGCAGCTCCTTGTCCTTCCTGTGCTGGGATTTCGAGACGATTTTAGTTAACACTGACTCAGCTCCCATCCAAACTGCACCAATTCTGATGAGCTCTCACACTTTCAATTTCCAGAATTTCAATGAAAACCAAGAAACAACTAATTAAAGCCTTAGGATAGCTTCTTCCCTGGGGGTAAATGGTATCCACCTACACATGGAACTTACAAAGCAGTCAATAGCAAACTGTAAATATTGTCCCAAACTAACACTCACAATCATGAAACAGCAAATGTAACAGACAAAAGAGTCTGAAGACGATGTTTTAACCTTCTTTGAAAATGACAAAGACTAACAACATTAAAAGGCTTTTGGAGGAGAAGAGATGTACAGCTTGTTTCTATAAAAAGTTTAATGCCAACTCATTTAAAAATGCCCTCTCGCTACTACATCCAAACAGCAGGTGGGTACACAACAACACCAGATAGCTGAGACACAGAAACAACCAAACTGTGAGCACAAGACTTGCCTAGTGACCAAACTCCATCATAAACCTTCAGGACAGCACTACCTCTCTGAAAATTATTCAAGGATAACATCTATTTTTCTCCTCTATGTTTCATACCACTTAGTGAAAGGCTCAGAAGATAGCAAGTTCACACCTGAACAAAAAGCTCAGGTCTTGGGAAGTACTTATCCCGTGATGGGACAGCTGGGAGCTGAACAAGAAAATCCACACTAAGAAGTCTGTATTTATTCAAGATACACACAAACCATGAATTTGCCTGGTTCCTTCATCCCTTTGCTAATTCCCACAAGGACACAAGACAATTTCACCTCCAAAGAAACCAGCATAAACCAGTAATTACCCCAAAGCACCTTAATGATGCCCTTAAGCAGGCAAGTATTTCCTTATGGAAATGCCATATAGGCACCTAAAATTCCACTGGGCAGAAACAGAAATATCCCCAGAAGGTCTGCATTTGTTTTTCTTCTATTGTGTGCTTTCTTGTTGCACCATCAAGTGCAATCTGCACAGCTTACTCTTTAAATTAATGCTTTGGGGAAAAAAAACCAAAACAAAGAACACTCAGTTATTAATATTAATCCTTAAGTATTACGTTAAGAACATACCAACTCAGTTGACTTAGCATGGTTATGCATTAAAACTATCAAAAGCTTTAAAGGACGTTTACATAGTTTCTAAGATTAGCCAAATATTAAGTGAAAATCCCACTTTATGGTGAGAAAATGGGCCACTTCTCAGTACATTAACAACACCTTAATTTTTTGAGTTAAAAGCCACATTCAAACATTTTTACTAGACATTGCTGTTTATAATCACTGGACAACGTCCGAGTTCAGGCAATCTATTCAGCTGGAAGAGACATCTATAGCAATGAAAATTTTATTCAGCTTCATAAAAATGTATCAACCTACAGCTCTCTTTATAACATAATACACCAGTTGCACACAATATTAAATTCAGCTGCAGTGATTGAGAATTCTTTGCTGACAGAAGCACAAAAAATAAATCATTTTTCACCTGATCAATTACAGCTAAATAATTCTATACTGTAGAATGAAAGGTGGTTCTCTGCCATAGCACCAACTCCCTGTCTTGAGACTTCTCTGTATTTCCAATAGCAGAGTTTAACACAAACTACTGCCAGTTAGGTAATTTCTGGAGTTCTATAAAAAACCAATGTTCTACAAACTGGTTACGAGGGCCTAATCTTGACTTACCCCATGGATGATCTGTGCTAAAGAAAACACAGAGCAATGGGGTAACACTGCCAGGCAGAAGCACTTCTAACTTGTCACCAAAAAGACCTATTTGGCTCCCAAAATCTAACAGTTTTAGGTTAGTACTACTTTCCTTTGCGGAATTTCTTCAGGAACACTGTAGCTCCTTGTTCTTTGTGTTAGTCCAGGTCTGCGAGGCACCAAGGAAAAGAAGAGATGTAGAGGCCAGGTAAGCAGTTTTAAAATAATTCTGTATGTACATGATTATCACGGGAAGGCTAGTAATTTTGGCAAAAGGACTACAAAAATGTTTGAAAAATCTGATGGAATGCTTTGCCAGCCACATTCACAGGAAGTTTTCAGAAATAAGGGGAAAAACCGACATGGGCCAAAGAAAAGCAAGACTTTCACCACGGTGCTACACAGGAATCAAACATAACTCACTCACTGCTTATCTCAGCCTCTTATCAGCATTTTCAGGAGCAAGCCTTCCCTGACCACAAGTAACAGCCTGCTAGAACTGTCAGAAAAACATAATAGCCAACCCACACACACAAAAAAAAAATCCAAAACACAGCCACACCATGAACCAAACCTTAAAAAGATTGGACACAGCACATGGAGAACGTGCTGCTTCAGGAATTAAGATCTCCTTACCCCACTGTGCTGGTGGTACTTGCAGTGGGCAGAAAACTCTCTTCTTCAGGCATTCATTCACCAGGAAAATGGGAGAACCACCAACAGCCACAGCAGGAGTTCAGCAGAACAAAAAAAAGCATTATACGACCTGGAACAACTTTGCAACTGATGGAGGGAAGCTTTGGAAATCCAAGTGTTCACCAAAACAGCCCAGGAATGCCACCCTCCCAGGCACTGGATGCACTGATGCTTGTGGTACCTTCTTCACAGAAGGCAAGAGCACAGTGAAACATTACATTTTTGTTTCAGAAGATGAATGAAAGTTTAATTAGCCCAGATCTTCAGAAGAGGGAGCTAAATTTTTTAAAGCCATGTCCAAGAGTGATGAGGATTAGGAGTAACAAGAGTTATCTATATTTGATGTGTAGCAGAGGAACAAAATTATCAAACTCCACCAACATTAATACAACTAGACACTCTTATTGTTCACTTTTCTCAGTTACATTTTAGAAACAACGGTTTTTTATTATTTTAAAATAGAAATCGTATTTCTCTATTTATTCCAGTCA
Organism: Callaeas wilsoni; assembly: GCA_013398955.1. Lineage (NCBI taxonomy): Eukaryota > Metazoa > Chordata > Aves > Passeriformes > Callaeidae > Callaeas > Callaeas wilsoni. Next base: position 59,549 of record VWPU01003082.1, read on the forward strand.
TTTTTGTCCTTCTTGCTCTTGAGATGAATTTGATGTAGAAAAGCACATACTTTGCATAGGACATAATACCCCATATGAGAACAATTACTAGATTTTACTAAAAGTGACTTGGCATCACCATGAAATTGTTTCTTTGCTACATAAAATATTTTTAAGATGCAAATAAGATAGGGCAAAACCATTGGTTCGATCACCTCTAAAAGAACTCATTGTAATAAAAAAAGAGTACATACAGTTAAGATACTTCACCAAGCTGTTGTATTCACAATAAAAAAACCCCACCATATAACACAAACCCCATATTCTTTATGTTTCATTCTTGGAAATACAATTTTAAGAAAAAACAAATTAAAAATTCATTTTTAGAGTGAAGCCTCCAAAGCCACCAAAGCTGCAGTGTTAATATCGCAATATGATGTTATGCAATTCTTAATAAATAAGTTTTGGAAATGCATTAAAATCAGAATCAGCATTTTCTTGACAGTTTACCATTAACAGACAAATAATTATTTCATTTCTGCCAGTGTAGCAAGCTGATAGCAATCCAACTTAAAAGTTATTTCATTTCAAGCTTGTTTCCTACCCAACATTAAACGAAATTAGTTTACATTACTTGACTAATGCAAGTCAAAGTAAAGGCAAGACTCTTGTCACTTGACTGTAAGAGTGCCTCACACATTGGATATTATTGCATAGCTGAAACAAAAATATAATTAAAATGTAATAATATTTAATATTGCAGCAACCTATGTCCTAGAAAAGCCCTTGCCCACAGCAGCAGCTTTGCCACAGATGAAGTCTGAGGCATAGATGGAAGCCCCACAGGGAAATCTGAAGGGCAAAACACACCCAGACCATCATTTCCCCATGCAAATAATTGCCTTCATTGCACCATTTAGAACTGGAAGTTTATTCATCAAAACAAAGCTATGTATTTGGAAAATAAACCTCTCTCGTGCTTTTTTTTAATCCAAAAAGAAGCAAAAATTATACTGAATGGAGAATTCAGGAAGTTCCTCATAAGCATAAAGCAGAACAGGTGGTGCTCTGAAGTCACAGCAATAATGCACAGCTACAAAAAGCCTCACCCAAAACCAACCTGAAAACCACAATAACATGAGAGGAGTGCCTGTGGTACACTGCATCAAGGAATTACAGTGGTTTGGGTTGGAAGGGACCCCAAAAATCATCTTGTTCCAACTCATTCCACCAGACCAGGTTGGTCAGAGCCCCATCCAACCTGGCCTTGGACACTGCCAGGGATGGGGCAGCCACAGCTTCTCTGGGCAGCCTGTGCCAGGGCCTCACCACCCTCACAGGGAGCAGTTTCTTCCTAAAATCTGTTCACCATCCTTCAGCCTATTTTAGCTGTTCTTGCTGCAGGAAGGGGCAGATCAAATCTTTTATCTCCATTTGCAGCAGGAAGAAGTAACCCACGTGCAATCCAGTTCAGTGCTACAATAGATGCATATCCAAGTACAGAACCAGCATGGCTGCACCAATGTGAAAGCAGATACCAAGCATCCCAAAAGGCAAGTTACAATGCAGTTACAGAAGGGAAAGTCCCATTTTTATATACCATATGAAGGAAAATAACAGACTAAGCAATGGCTTGACACAACTGTTAAGCTCTAAGAATGCTTCCCATTAAAATCAAAGTAGGACACGATATCTCAAATAGCTGTTTAGACTCCAAAAGAAATTATCGTTTGGAGCATAGAGGCTGATTCTGTTCAGCCAACTTCATTAATTAAATACATACTGCCTAAAATAAACCTGGAACTATGCACAGTGTACACTGTCATAAAGGGGTGCAGGGGAAATCCATCAGTTTAAGACATGCTCATAAACCAACTGTAATTACTATTCTAAGGACTTCAGAATTGACTTCTTATGCATATTAGAAAGGCCAAAAGCTATTTTTATAGCATGGTTTATGATCTACATTAAACCCTAGAAATAGAAGATTTACAGCCAAGTCACAAGGTAAAACCAGTTTTTTAACCCAAGGTGCTGTTGTCATCAGTAAGCAGAGCTCTTCATCTCCTCCAAGTCAAGAGTTAGAAGCCACCATCTTCTGGAAGGAAATGTAACTGCAGACCTGCCACTACCACCATCCCCGTGGGTTTAAGAGAAGAGAGGCATGAGAGACGTGGTTTTGTCTGCTTTTGCTCACAGCACAGTACATGAAGCCCTCACACAAAGTAAAATCAGTTACAGACAAGTACAAGCCCATACCTGTTTTATGGGTAGAATGGCCAAATGTCTGCGACCCAGAGCAGCCTGAGTGCTTCTCTTTTCACTCAGCTGTGTTACGGCACAAGACTACGACATGCTGCTGGTTTTTTCCACCCTTAAACAAGGATTCTGGGGAAAACACGTATATTCTGAGCACTAATGAGGTTATTTTTTAATGCCATTAAAAGCCACTTGACCAGGACTGAGCATGTACTAGATAATGGATCAGAACACTCTTTACAGTAATTCAATTATGACATAACTCCTTCAGCCTTCTAAAAATAAGGAGTATAATGGAAGGAGAGTGACTATTGGCGAGCAAACTGCGTCCAAGAATGACGTGAATGAGAATCTCGGCTCTAAGATTCTGGATGGGAGAAGGAGCTCCTTGCAGCAATCAACAGCTGACTAATAGCACCAGAAAACTGATTTTTTTTTTAAATTTATTTATTTATATATGATTATTTTATGTCTATTATCCACGCATATTACATGAAGGTGGACAAGAGTTCAGCATTTCTGTACTTGTGAAGTTGTTTACCTGCATCTTGGCTTTCTACATACACTGAAGAGAGCCTAGATAACGAAATCCCTGGTAAACATAATCTGTTACGCTCAAACTGCATTAAACAGCATCGATAGAAAACTGTTTTCAATGAGAACAACATAAGATAACTCCCATTTGTGAAAAGAATGAAACCTCACAGGATTTTGAGCCAGTCAGTTATGACACACTTCCAACACACAAGGTTTTCATGCACTAATACTCATCTTTTCCATTATTATTGATTTAAATTTTTTTTTCCTTTAAATCTGTGACCTATATAAGTGGTAAGAAGCTGAGTAATTATAGGGGAACTGAGCACCAGGCATGAAACAAGCAGCTGAGTAATTGCCCAGCTGGGCACAGATATCCCATGTTGATCCTTTAAATAACACCCATGACACAGGAAGAGAAGCTGTGCTGAAGTTTCATTCAGGTTTTCGTATTTCTCCATTTAAATTCATGTACAAGATGAGAAACACCAGCACAACAAAAGGATTTCTGCATGTTAAAGCACCTCCTCAAGTAACATTTTAAAGATTAGAAGCTCCATTGGACTACTCGATGTTCCTGCATTTAGCTGCAGGTAGTTTGGTAATGTATTCCCTAAATAAAGGTTTATTACCTTGCACATGTACCTTTTTAAAACTTGTCTTTAGCTTTTAGACTTAGTGATTGCTGGAACAGAGAACAGAAGCCATTGCCAAATTATCATTATGGCAACACCTTTCAAACATAAGGCAAATTTCTTAATACAAACTATTTCTTGGCTTTACAGGTAGCATCAGAATTATTTAATCATGCTAATTTCTGGCTGTTTCTCTCATAACCCTGTATCTGTGCTGTAAGAAAAATCCATGTCTCTTTTTCTCCCAGCTCTTGGTTCCTACTGGCAAATTCCAATCAAATTCCAGCCATCACAGCAGGAAAGAGTTGCCTGTATTTTAGAATGAACCTGGAACCTTCTGCCTGAAGATAGGCAAGGCCATCAGGGCAGTGATGCTGCGAGTTCCTCCCCTTAAACAAGCCTGCCATACTGCACCTAAAAAGGCACCTGGAATTAAAGAAATCCAGGCAGGAAGATGGATCTCCAGCAAATTCCAGCTCATGACAGAAGGATCAAATAATCCTCCCTTCTCACTCCTGATACTACTTATCTTTCTGACCTCATGATCTTTAGAGAATAAAATACACTAATGATCAAACTGATACTTCTGCCAGATAAAAGAAACCTTAGAATGCACAAAATTACATCTAAGTTCTTAATAGTAAACAATTTTTTCTTTAAGTGTTTGGAAGACATCTCTTCCAAGATCTCAGACACTGCTTCAGAACCACCTTACTCATTTCTCAAAATCAAAATGGCACCTTGCTTAACTTCTTTACAAAGCTGAAAGCTTAAATTTTTTTTAAATTATATTTTAAAAGTAGTCCTATTTACCCACCAAAAAGAGATTCTCTTCTTTCAAACTACCTTATTACTTCACCAAAGAAGTGAGATGAGCTCTCTCCTTCACTGCTTCTGTTCAAACACATCCAGGACAGCCAGCTGTGCTCATGGAATACAGCACCCACAGGGAAGAAGGTCACCTGTCCTGACTGACAACTGAATATTTTAAGACCCAGGGAAGAGAATCTGAAGTTTAATGTACCAGTTGAAAGCTGAACTAGCATCAGTGTTTCTGGTGAAGCTACATGCAGGACTGGCACCCAAACATACAGAGTTAATAGCCCACAAAGGCACTACTACACTACTTTTACACTACTATTCTACATCAAGGAAAGAGTGAAAAAAATACAGGTTACAAGTTTCCAACATAATGCTGCTTCCCCTCACACTCAATATACTGTTACTGTGGCATGTTCTTGCACATTAAAGTTCCAGAAATACAGAAATGCCAATCCATAAAGAATACTAGCTTTCAAACAGTGGCTGCAGTGATTATTATGCTCCCAAAGCAGCTCTAAGTGAAAATGGAACACTGATAAAAGTATGTCTAAATCATCAGCAAGAGTTTCACTTCACCAGCCAAGCTTCAAAAGCAGAAGAGTTACCTTCCCACACTTACTGACAGACCAAAGGACTGCAGGTTTCTGCTCTCAGCTCCACAACATAGTGGTACATTCTTCAGAGTCTCCGCAATCTCACCAATTCCATTCCACTCAGAGGCAGGAAGAACCATCAGCTCCTTCAGGGCTTCTCCCAGCAAGTTCAGCCTTCCCCTGCTTTCCTCCCAGGCCTGGCACAGCTCTTCTGTCAGCACGACCTCCAGGCAGATCTGGCCCAGCAGCTCTGTTTTGCTGGCAAGGGCAGCACCAGAACTCAGAAAACCTTCATGATGAGCCCCAGGGTCGCTTAAAAGAGTGTGGATTGATGTCGTCTTCAGGGATGAAGTTGTTGCTGCAGAGGATGTGTGCACAGCAAGGGAGGACACCTGCACTACTGCACTCAGCTAATTAAATAAATTGGACTTGCTTCAGCACCTGCAAAGCCATACCAGCAATGAAGAAACCATTCCCACCAAAAACTATGATCTTATACATTATGCACATGGCAATTCCACAATTAGGTAACATGGCATAGGCTCTGAACATTCAGATTTCTGATATGTAAGCAGCTGAAGTTAAGCATCTCTCAGAAGATAAACGCATGAAGTAATTATAGCTGTAATTTCTCAGTCTCCACAAAATATGTAGTGCTAATATCCTGACATGACTCTCAGTTCTGGAAGGTTTAGTGTAAGTGAACAATTTTAGTCTCCCCAAAGCCAGCCAGAAGCTGAAGTTGACAAGCGAGAGTACTAAACTTCCAGTTTCCATGGAAATGGAATTTGGATCAGAACAAACAGGGATTTCAGAATTTAAAACCCAACGCTCTCCATCTTCCACGCTCTACTCCAACATTCATTTTCCTGGGTAATAAGAGGTCAAGAGAGGCACAAATGCCACACACATTTGCAATCCAGTAACTCACCCCACCTTGTGGCTCCCCTTTTTCATTTGGAGGTTGCCAGTCCCTTCTAAACCAGGCACCAGAGCCATCAATTCAGTAGCAGCCAGCCAGACACATTTATAAACACGACAGTATCCCAAAACTGTGCATTTGGGAGAACAGAACGGGTTCCCAGTCATGTGATGCTAATACACATGAAATAGCTGCTCTACAGTCCCACGCTGAACCACCCCAGAACAGGGAAGTTGTGCCATACAGCACAATTAGTAACGAAATTCTCGTTTTTATTGTTGATATGACCCAACAGAACTGCACAGCAACAGAACTGCGGGATTTTCCAACTGTAAATCTTCACGCAAGAACCAAAAATAAGGTGTATTTCATCATCAATAATGCAACACTCCTGCAGTAGTTGCTGCCCAGTGCTGCAAGGGAGAATTCCAACTTGCGCATTCCAACTGCAAGGGTGCTCACTGGCGGCTAAAACAATTTGCCAATAGTTTTTATGGCTCCTGTTCCTTCTGTTTGGCAAGAACAGAGGAAGAGTAATTTTCTGGAAGTATTTACATTGATTTTGCAGCTGATGACAACACTCCATCTGCTCTCAGACACTTCAGTGCCTCTGCCAACTTCTTCCCTAATGTGGTGCTTTCTCTGAGCTTTGCCAAGGCTTCTCTGCTTCCTGCACTTCTCCCACCTTGTTTGAAGGGGACATTTCAAGTCGAGATGTGAACACCTAAACCATGCCCTAACCCACAGATCAGCAAACAGATTTCAAATGAACTCCACCTCTTAAGACCATCTCCTCCAGAAGCCTGATATGTGGCTGATGGCATCAACAGAGCTGGCAAAATCCCTGAAATAAAAGGGTCCAGGCCAATGAGAAGAAGCAGAATTTAAAAAGAACCAAAGCTAACTCATTCTTTTAAGAAAAGCCCAAAAGTCCCAAGGAAATCAAGATTTTCCCTAGCATTTAAATATGCAACCAAATAAAGCAATATCCTCTCTATGGCAAAAAGTGGCCTACCCCAAAAAATGCAAAACTTCAGATGCTTATGCAGCAAGTGCAATGCTACCCACAAAACGTATGGTATAAATCAAAAAGAAGGAAGGATTCAGTTTGTACCCGTTTGCCTAACATCTTTCATAGAGTTAAACATTAAAAGAAGCAGCAAAAGCAAATAAAGATTTGGAAGTCTGATTTTTTTTTTTTTTAACTTCAGGGCATTTATCAAGGCAGAAGCATACACAAATAACTTGGGTGTCTCCAACTTTTATACAATGATCGCACTACCTTGATGCCATGCCTTATCATTCAAGATAAAGTAGTCTTAAAAACTGTAAGAGCTCATCTTACAGCATCATATAAGTGAAAAATAACCCCCCAAACATCACATACAGCACACTTTTAAAGATGAATCCATTGCAGGAAAATGGATTGCAAGGTCAGACATTCCTGAAAAGTGACTATGACTTTCAGCAGCTCACAGAAGAATTGTAAGTATTTAAACACCCAAGAACTGAGATAAAGAGCATCAGCCTGCTCATCTGTTTCACTTGAAAACAGGAAAGTATGACATTGTGAAATGGCGTCCCTAAGAAATAATCCAAATAGGGTGAATACAGGAAATAAATGCTTTAATCCCTTTTGTATCAGTACATATTTATTAGGCCCTGTCCAGAAATAACCAGGATCTGTGGTGTGCAGGTTGGATTCAATATGTAAAGGTTTCTTCTAGCACAACACCTGTCTCAAATTATCTATCCTATTTGCTGACAACCACAAAAAGGATTGTTTTGTTTACAGGCAAATTCTTTCTAACAATTTGCCCTTTTATTCTCATTTCATTGACCACCTAAATAGAAGAAAAAAGCAAATCACAGCATGCAAAAAACAGGCGTCAGCCTCACTTCACTGCTGCAATTCATCTTTGTTACTTTAAAAACCCAGGACCACGGCGATAAGCCTAGAAAAAACAATGGATCTGAAACGAGCCTTTTTCTCTTCCAGAACCCCTACAATATGGAAGCAACTTCCTGCTTCAAGTTACAGGCTCAGAGAGAAACTGAAAGCTGAAAAAATTTGGAAATAACTAACCTCTTTGCATGTAGACATTGGACTCAGGTTTGCCTTTGTAGCAAATAAAAGGCCAATTCAGCAGCTACATCAAATACAGCAGCTTGTTTTGGCAACCTCGTTTTTAGGAGATCAGATTTAGCTACTCAGCTTTAATACTCTTGGTTTTGAATTAACCATCTGTTCTGTAACATTGAGACAGACCTGGTAAAATGCAGTGTCAATCTAAGGAGTCTTGAGGCTACATATATATCTTATATATACACACATATATGCCCACAACAGGCAAAAAGAATCCATCAAAATAATAATCAACTTTCCTCAAAAGGAAGCTGTACTGTTGATTCTTCTGTCCACTCTGTGGTTTCATTTTACCCAATTACCAAGAGGAACTTGGGCCAACCCAGCACGTATTTTAATCAATTAACACAAAAAGGGAACTACTCTGAAAGGCTTTATAACAAAAAGGCTTGCATTTACAACAGCTGCAGGTCAAAGATCTTAATCTTGGTTCTTTTGAGAAGATTGCCAAAAATAAACATGCTTTTCCACTGTAAATTGTCTCTGCAAAGGAAATGCAAAATTATCACACGAAAATATACAGTTAGAAAAAGCTCCATAGGCAACGATAGGTATTTTTAAAGTATTGCTGTGAAAGTAAGGAAGCTTTGTTTTCCCCTTTCAAAAAGATAGATGCAAGTACACAGTTGCTCTGCTATTTAACGTCCAATCAAAAGAAGACAGGATTTATAAGTGTTGCTCGACCAGTGAACTTTTAACAAACACTTTAATCAATTGATCCCTTTAAGAGAATCACATCATCAAAAAGCCATTTATTTCAGCAGGCTACCAACACAAACGGCTGAAAGTTGGCTAAAGCATGCTACAGAAACATGTGACAGGTTCAGAGTTCTCAGCTCTTCAAACACCATCTATTAAAAAAAAGCTTCTAGTAATACCAGTGCACTTCCACACAGCATCATCAATACTATGGTTTGCAGCTGATACACTGCAGGAGGCTCTCCAAGATCCAGCACGTCCTACTCCCACACGTGGTCAGTAATTAGGGCTTACTGGTCCCAGACCGCCACTTCAGTGACCTCCAGGACCTGCTTACAAGAGCTGCTACAACTGCTTTTACAACAGCTCTGGCCATGAGCCTGCACCTTCGTGTAAGGCTGGCAGCATCGAAACACTACAGGGTTTATTTCAACTCTTAAGCATTGCAGCTCCACATCCCAACAGACACAGCCTCTACTGCAATTAACCCTCCCATCCCCATCTATTTTCTAAAAAAAAAAATTCAAAATCCAATCCAAATTACTCCTGCAGACAGCCCCCTGTGCTCACTGCACAGCAACTTCCCATAGCACAGATGATTGTGACTGCAGAGGTGTTTAGCAGTGGCTCAGTTCCAGCTCTGCCCACCTAAGCTGGCACCGGGCCACTGGCTGCAGAATCAGTGCAGTATGTGCATACTCAGAGCCCCGTGCTCAAATTCCAACAGATCATCACTTTTTAGTAAATAAACTAAGGAGCTAAACCATGAGCTGCCAAGACAAGCCAGCAAGCAGTTAAATCAAGTCTTCTATTTTACCAAAACCAGGAAGGAAGAGATACCAAAATAATTCTCAAGAAACCACCTGAGATACCACAGTGACTCTAAATTTCTATTTAATTTTGATTTAGAAAACAGAAGCTATCATTAGGGTAGATAACTATTGATATACATGACTAAACAATCAGCAGATGATGCCAGAATACACTATTGTCCCAAGATTTCCCTTTTAACCTCCCCTGATTCACGGTGTAAATTCTATTAAATGAACTTTTAATTTACTGTTTTTTACATTAAGAAACTCAAGATTTTGCAATTCAGGTCCCTTTACACAAATAACTAAACACATGCTGTGACATTCAGGTATTTGCCAAGATTTCTAAGAACTGATGCTCTAGTTGCTGACTGTTTTTGCACAAGTGACCACTCAGTGAGTTTCCTTTGTGTCCTTACTCTTAAAAGTTTGGTTTCTCTCTAGTCTGGAATTGCCTTCTATCAAGATTACTTCACCTAGAAATAAAAAACAGTGACGAATTAATTAATTTGTCCCGTTTTCATAGCACATTCTAGCATTGCTTTACCAGAAAAGAAAAAAAAAATCACTTAACTGAAAGGAAGAAAATCAGATTTCCATGAAAAAAGATACATCAAGCCACCTACTCAACATCAATTACATAAAAATTATATGACAGTACTTGAACCAAAGGGGAACCCTTTCACTCAATAAATAAAGAGACAGCAGAATGGTTTGATCAAGGCTTTCATTTCAAGAAAATATTCTGGTGATGAAGCACCTAGTGAAGCACAGGGAATCACTTATTCCCCTTCAACTTCATTAAAACTCTCTTCTTCTGCTCCACTTCAAAGCTTGCAGCTGAAAGCCTGATTTGTCCTGTTGGGTCCAGAGTGAGATGGCTCTCTAAATCTCAGAGCTATCACCAGGGAGTGACAGGCTCCTCTGTGACACAAGTCCAGACACATAAAGGAACACCCACTCTACTATTCCTTCCACAAAGCAAGCTGGTGTGTGAACAAGCAGCCCTGAAATCCCGGATTCATTACCAGGCATGTATTTTTCCCATATCACCTTACTCAAGTACGTACATAGACATTTCTATAGAAAAATCTGTATTTTTTAACTCCTTATTAAAGGTCTCATCCCATAAATGCATACATTGTATTCTGTTGCAAGTACCTTGGATAAAAGATTTTTTTCCTTCTCTTCTTTATCATCTCTAATATTTGCTATGCTTATGGCTTTTTTCCCAACTCAGTAATTCATGGGTAATTTCAATATATTATACATCTCTGAGAAGTTTCCCTAAAGCACAGTTTGTTTGTCAGCCTTTAAGTACAGAATCAATAGAGTCCATACAAAAATCCAGTTCCTGGAAAGCTGAGAACTTACCTACAGTTTAGAGGAAGGTCATCGTAATTTGCCCTACTCCACCTCTTTAAAGAAAGATTCTGCAGCAGCCAGAAAAAGAGATGCAAAGAAAATCCTACATATTCTGCATTTATCCAATAAAAGTGCTGTAAAGATAAGCAAAACAGGAGGTTTTTAAAAAAACTACTTACAAGCAAGGATTTATTTACCCCGTTGGCTTAACTGCTGGCAGTATCAGCAAAGCAATTCCATTACAGCTGACGGCGGCTGTGTGGTACAAACACCTCTTGAAGAAAAAGAAAATAAACCAAAAGACAGAACCCTTCGGGCTGGAAGGAGCTGCCAGAGCCCAGCCTCCTGCTCAAAGCAAGGCCAGTGCTCCATTCAGACCAGGTTGCTTTTGCCAGCTGAGTCTGAAAACTGACTCAAAGGATGAAGATGCTTCCCTAGAAAATTAAAGCCTTCTTTACATATGCTCATCAATAATGACATAGATCAGAGACCTCCCACTAGCCTTAAGCCAGTGACAAATCTTAAACCACTTTCTTTAAATACTTCTACAGTTAATGATGTTCAGAGCCACTGAATTACTCCAGTTTCCCAATGCATTCCAAGAGCTTTTATTAAAGTGCAAAAAGTATCCCCTATTATTGAGCCTGAATACATTTTTAAGCAAGTTGTGCTCATAAGTGAGTACATCAACAAAGGCAGAGTTGGAGACTCAGCTCTGAGAACAACTACTGTTGACTCAAAGACAGCAGCTGCTTCGCCCAGCCCAGGACAAGGCGGAATAAATCAACTTGAATTTTGTAAAAATAACCTATGTAGATAAGTTTGCACACTGGTTTTTAATATCAGCTGTCACAATTGCTTTGCTATCCCCTCGATCCAAGACAGGACACAAATAAATCAGTTCCCAGAGACAAACCCAAACAAGCAAACACATAAAAGCAAACTTACCTAAGTGATTTGTGTCACAATATTTGTTTGGGGATGATGGCTCAAACTGACTTGCACCCATTCTTTACCTCACTCTCTACACACACTTCCAATGCTTCAAATAAGCTTCAGCATTTATTGACTGAGTGTAAGGGCATCTCACATGAAGATCAGCACATTAATTCCTACATATAGCATATTTTTAATAGTATAAGCCGACAAAGCAACACATTTTTACAGGCCTACATAAATTCATATTTTAAGCTTTTTTTTTTTGTTTTCCTTTTCAAATAAAACCCACATCTGGTAAATGTTAATGGAAAAAAAGCCTCCTGAAATTTCCCTGAGAAGAGGCAAATGCAAGCAGAAATCACCAATTCCCACATAGTCAAGCTCTGCCTCAGGTTCGCACATTGTCAAATCGGTGACAATGAGCAAATAGGTACTAGGAGAGCAAACAATATTGATACAAATTTCAGCACATGCTTGGCCTTTGCTTTAATGAAATTAAGTCATGTGAACAAAGCACAGAAAGAACATCTCTCAATGCATTCACAGGGTTCAGTGTGAATAGAAGAACAAACACCATTGGCACCTCAAGAGTGCTGAGAAGTAAAAGGTAACCAGTCAGACACCAGGATGATGGGCTCAGCACAGCAAAAGAAAACCTAAAATTCTTTTTTTATAGAACTGATGGTAAAGACTTTCTCAAACGATACTCCCATCAATTTGCTACTACATGAATTACAAAAAAGAAAAACCAAACCAGTAAAGACTTCTAAACTAATACTGCTGATTTTTTACTTTGTGATGTCTTTTGACGGTCTGTATCAATTCTCAACATCAGGAATAAATCCACTGCAGGAAATCATATGACAAAACCACATTTTTTGGAAAAGGGCTATGAAAATGAACCAAATCAAACTACTCAGGATTTGTCTTGGCTTTAATGTCTTACTTGAATGTCAAGTGTAGTAGAAAGGACCAATGTTGGAGCACTACAGTTATTTCCCTTTTCCTAGTTCAACAAGCAAAGGACTGACTTTACTAAAACATTGCAGGAGTCAGGAAGACAGGGAGAAGGAGAACACAACACAGAGCAAGATGAAAACAGCGGGTATACAGCAAGATTATTTTGAACTTCCATCAGAAGAACACACAAATCCTCCCAGAAAGTTCTGTATGCTCAAACAGCACTCAAGCACTGGCATTAGAGCTACTATCCTGCAGGAAAACTAAAGAAAAAGTTGCAAAAAAAGAGACGCAAGAATAGCCAGTAGTTTACTTACTATTACACACAGTATCAGTGTACTAACTACTGGATTACTCTTTCCACCCTTCCCGGCAGCTCCTGGAATCGGCAAGGTACAGTAACAATCCACTCCTGCCTCCAAAACCAGCTAGCCTGTAACAAATCTGACTCTTCCAGTCGGCTCACCTCATATGAACATGAACCTTTCCTTGATACTCGCCCCTTAAAATGTTCAGTATTCCATAAGAACACCCCATTTTACATTTCCCTTCGCTTGAGCTCCTTGGTAGCAGAGAAGCCGTACCCCAGCTACATGCCTGCTGTTATCCCAGTCAAGGTGCCAGGTGAATCAGCTTAGCATCTTCCGCAGGCATTGCCCCTCGCTCCTCTGACAGCCACAGCGCACGCGGCTTCTGTGACTCAGAGCGGCTCGCAGGTGGCACTGTTTGGCCAGCATCACTCTACATCTGTGCCTTTGCCACCTCAGCCTGGCTGAGGAGCATTTCAGGGTGCAACAGAGGCTGTCATGTTGCCACACAAGTTAATCCAGAACTCGTTCCAGAGGTGGACTTCATTACAGGGACATTATCCTGGGAATGCCAACAGTCTCGCCCACTCGGGATGGGACATGCACCTACCAGCTGCTGGTTTAAGGTCTAATTAATTCATCCAGTAGCCATACCTTTGAGTTTTTCAGGACAAAAAGCCACTGATAAGTAGTGGTTGGATGTCCAAAGGAAGTTCACCCTGTAATCTTATACTAAGGTTTGAACTCTGAATGAAGCAACTCAGTTGGCTCCCCCTGCCAAAACTAAAATCAGACCAGAGATTCCCATCTGCCTTGTACTTGAAACTCCAGCAATGAAGAGGCTCAGCATTACACCAACACATTGTGACACCACCACAAGAGATATAAATGTTCTTTTTTTCATGAGATCCTTGAACACTTCCAGGGATGGGGCATCCAGAGCTTCTCTGGGCAACCTCTTCCAATGCCTCACCACCCTCACAGGAAAGAATTTCTTCCTAATATCCAATCTAAACTTCCTCTCTCTCAATTTGAAGCCATTCCCTCTTCTTCCCTCTTGTTTAATTTTCTACTCCATTATAGAACTGTCTTCACCCTACCACATGCTTTATGTCCATGTCAGCAAGAAAAAGAAGAGTGTTCTCAAAAACAGTGTATACATTGAATGCTATTCTCATTCATACTGGTCAAGCCGAGGATAATGGAGGTCTTTGAAAATAAAATACAGTTTGTCCAGAGATCATTGTAGACTGTTAAAGTAAACCATGCTCAGGAAGCATATAGATTACCAATTATTTAGGCTTTTGCATATACACTTACAATGACAAGCATGAAGGGCACTGCAAAATAAGAAAGAAATATCCTTGCAGCATATATTTAAATAAATCCAGTCATCCTCTGCTCTGCTACCCACAATTAAAGCAAACACATTTTTACAAAAGTTGAAGTAATATTTAAGTTTTTTAGAACAAAATATTATTGTCTAGAGGTGACAGAGCATTTGTCAAGCACTTAAGAAGCCACAAGGCTAAGACAGTAAAGTTTATCGGCCATTGCCTTCTATTTATGTCACATTTTTATCTTACAGTGTGGGAATACAAATTCAGAAAATGTTAACAACTTAAAAAGAAGTCAGAACTTACTACAGTAGTTTATGCTCAGGGAGGGAAACACAAGGCTCTTGCAGCTGGTAATATTGGTATACTGTAATATGAAAATATAGCCACTGCAGTTCCTTATCCTGTGCTGAGGATGGATATTTTTGTCATGACAAGTAGTGTACATAAAAAATACTTACCTGCCACAGGCATTTTAGTATTAGAGTACAATAAAAAACCCAAAACACTAAGGAATGTGACTGTATTTGACTGTTCTGCACATCTGTAATGGTTAATGTTTCTAAGCAGCTCCTGGAAAAACAATCAAAGCTGAAGAGTGAAGGGAAAAGCAGCTGATAAATGAAACTAAGCATCTTGTCAAGAAAGATAAAAATGTGGTTAGAGGTCAGTGAAGGACAAGGAGAGGGAGGGAGTAGAAGAATTCTAGAAAATTTCTGGTTGGGCTTCCCCTAGAAGGCTAAGGCAGAGAGCTGCCAGCAACAAAAACACTGTCTCCCAAGGAGCAGGGGAAATGAGCACTGACAGGATGTCAGGATCACAACAGGACAGGTGCTTTGTGCAAGTTAAACCCAACTCCCGGACGAGGAAACAGCAAAGCAAGTGCTCCCCCCGCTCTGCTCCAAATAGCTCAGCAGCAGAGGAATTGGAGGAATGCTCTGTAGCTGGGAGATGTGAAGGGAAAGTCTCCCTCCCATCCAAAAGCAAATCCTGTGCTGCAACCAGAGAGGCACCTGGAAAGCCACTAAGTCATGAGGGAGGGTTTAGAAGGCTGGTGGGAGGGCAGAAAGGGGTGGCAGTGCCATCAGACACACACAGCCAGCACAGGAGAGTCGCTAATGGGAAGCGCTAAAAGAACGGCAGCAGGAGACCAGCAGGGGTTGGGAAAGAGCCCCATGTTTCAAAGGGCACATTGGAAATCCAGCACAAAATCAAGGAATCACAGACTGGCCTGGGTTGGAAGTGACCTAAAGTCACTCCAACCCCGGGCCATGGGCAGGGACACCTTCCACCAGCCCAGGTTGCTGATCAAGGTTGATGAGTTTTACACTGAGTTACAAACAGAAGACTAGCAACTCCTAATAGACCCAATTCCCTTTCTGTCTTGCTAAGAGTTTAAGTAAAACCAAACCTACCACCTGAGTACTTTTCAAATTGTAATTTCTGGCTGCTGGCAGAAGCTCAGCTCTCTCGCACCCTACATAAGAAAGGTGAGCCTCTTCCCTTAATTTCTGCCTCAGAAGAATGACCAACCCATGGCACACAGAACTTGCCAACAGCAAACTCACACTCAGCTCTCCTCCTGTAGCAGACACCACCTCCTGAAGGTATGTGCCCCTTATCTTCCAGCCTTGCCCACACAGACTGCAAGCGCCTTTGATTCACTAAAGGAGGCAAGCAGCACGCCTAAAGTAGAATATTATCTTAATTCTTGAGTTATGAGGTTGGACTGGATTTTCTTACAACTGATCACCATCACAGATGTCCATCCTCATTACATCAAAAGCCATCTAAAGAGAGCTCTCTGTGGTCTCACACAGGACAGCTTAACCCCAAGTAGCACTGCTGTGGTCTGTATCAAGCTGGTCGCTTTCTGGTCTGTTCCTGGGAAATAAGGGAACAGCAGGGTACCCGCTTTGTTATGTCAACTTTGCACATTTCATTTTGTTTTGCTCCTGTCTTCTATACTTAGAAGAAGAAATGCCCAAAGACTTTTAATTTATGGCATATTTCAGTTTGAAACAAAGGCTAAGTTCACAGGACATGAGGTAAGCAAGTAAACTGCTAAGCAAATACAAGAACTGCAGTGAAAGAACACTAGTAGTAAGGCAGAAAATTCCTTTTCTATTCAGAGTATTTCATAAACTCTTGTTAATTCAGTCATTTTCTGCCAGAACTTGTTCACTAGAATGAGTTCTGACAAAAGAATCTACTGCACTCCATCAGCTCCTTAAAAAAAACCCAAAACTATGTTCCCTTGTATGCTAAATAGCCTTTGTTATCTCTTTGGAGTATCAGGTTACCAATTCCAATCCCATTAACTGCATGAAAACACGGCATTGTATTCAGTGTGACTGTTCTTTGCTAGTCCTGTGCTCCTCGGTGCCACTTCCATGGCTCGAAGTACAAAGTCTCCAACGCAGCTTATTCAAAGTTTCTGTCCTTGCTCCCAGGGAAAAGAGTGCAAATGCTTGGACTGACTCGGAGGCATGGATGAAGCCCAGGGCAAGCTCTCTCAAAAAAAATAATAACCAAAAAACCACCCCAATCACTTCATGGTGGGCAAGGACAAGGGCATTCAACCACTGTCGTGTGTTTCTCTTCAGATGGGAATTATTATTCCAGGTACTACTGCTAGTTAATATTGCCAGCCACACAGCTGCAATGGCACATTTAAGTATTTGCTCTCTTGATTCCAAATATCGACTTCTAAATATTATCAGCTGTGGCATCTTCCTATTTTCTTCTCCAGGAAGACTCTGACATGTGCAGCCACTGATGAGTTCCTTTTTAACTTTCCCTCATATGTCACATAGAAGAGGGAGAAGAAAGACAAGGACAGACACAGATTTTACAGGTGTTTAAGTGCCTAAAAAAGGTGCAATTTAATATGGAACTAGGGCTTTTGCATCAAAGAGTGCTCTCCTCTGTTTGCAAGGAAAACTGATTTCTTTATTAAGTTCACTTAATGCCACACTAGTCAGAATTAACATTAGTATTAATCTACTGGCTAATTGCTATAAATTCACTAATTGTCAAGATACATGCAGTTTTTATACGGCTTCAAGCTTAGTATTTAAGAAACAGACTGACAAGCAAATATCTACCTTTCAGAATGCAACAAATTACTCTTTGCTCTCAATAATCCCATTTTACTCAGAAGGAGGTAATCACAATCAGCACAGGCATGGCAGGAGGGAGTGGAAGGGAGAGGAGAGAAAGCAGATCCAATCTGTCGAAGATCCTCAAACAGCCCTATGACAAGAACAGCAGACCCTTCAACCCCTAAAGCCATACTGTCTCCCCACTTCAGCACAGACACAAAACATCTGGCTGCCCAGTGGAATTACAGCCTCTCTTTATCTACACTCACGAAACAGCTGACTGACAGTAAAACCTAAGGTTTCCAAAGGTTCTTCTGGAAACTCCAAACTCCTTTCGAACAACAGCTTGGAAACATTGACAAACACTTCAGGAGTTCAAAAATATTTTAGTAAAACACTTCCAGTTCACTTGAAGCAAAAGGAAGTTCCAGCTCTGAAGATTCCTGGGGAGAACACAACAAAAAGAAAGCACGAAAAGCCTGGCCAGTTTAAAACTAGACGATCCAGAGGCGCAGCAAGGTACACACTGGAAACACGTCAGGTACTGTTGCAGTAAGGGAAGTAAAACTCAAGGTTACACTGAGTACAGCTTTCAAAGCAAGTAAATAAATTCAAACTACAATGTCAAGCCTGGAGCAAGGGCAGAAGCTGGAAGTCAGTTGCATTACACACTTCCAGAAGTTTCCCTCCCCGTTCCGCTCAAAGGGATAGTAAGGCATTAAAATCTGACATCTCAAAATACCATGAAAACCATCACGACTGCCAGCATGGGGAGAAAGAACTCTCCTTTCAAAGGCATACATGTCACATCACACTGCTAAGGAGGGAGCAATACCACAGCAGAGGACAACATTCAAGCTCACCTTTAAAGCTGTGCTGCTTGCCTGCAGGTGAAAAACAAATCCTGGAGTGCCTCACAACTTTTCCAAGCTCGAATATCCTCTTAGTGCATTTGCATGAGCATTTTATTTTCCATTGACAAAGAAGGAAACACACATTGCTCTTAGCTGAAACATACATTGCTCTATCTACAGTGCTCATTCCAATCCTCAAAATTAATGTCAGCTCCAAGCAGAAAAACTTCAGGGATCTTCACAGGTTATCCACGGATTACTTGTAGCCTTTGCTAATATGTTCCCCTAAGTTTCACTGTCTGGGACTACATAGAGCACACAGGCCACAATATGAAGATTCAGTCAGCAACAACAGGTGTAGACATGTCTTGCACAGCAGACTCCAATATTGGAATTTAAGTAAAAACATAACTTTTAATACTTGGAATTGGCAGCATCCTCCTGTATTATAATGCACGAGTACACTGGGGTTTTTCAAATTACCATGGATGAAGTTGTGAAGTGCTTCTCCAAACTCAATTTGAAAGAGCACAACGTAATTGTCTGCAATGTAACTTTACTGCCCGTGGTTTGGAGCCAAAATGAATCCAGTAATGTATATCATTACCTTTGGAGACTGATCACTCTGTGATCAACAGATCACTCTATGAACTATCTCATGTATTTTGGGGGGGAAAAAAAATTACCTTTTTATAAATATTTACTCACTTAAATTACAGACCTAGCTTGCTACCCACACAGAGGAGACTACAGAGATGACCGTCTGTCCTCATTACCATTCTTCCCTTCTTGTGCTAAAGATAGCATGGAGAGTAAAAATAAATAAATCCTCAACAGCATTAGGAATTAGACAATGTCATGTTGAAAGACACCCCAAATGAGGAGCCTTATCTCTCCTCGCTGGCTGGGAGGGCAGGGGGGCTCTGACCCACAGAAGGGAGGTAGTACTTAAGCCTCCCCTAGGTGGTCTCTTTGCAGCAGACTCTACTCCCAGCTGCAACTGCTTGTCAGTCCTAACTGGATGCCTGAACACTCTGGAACAGTTCAGCGAAGTATTTAAACAGATGGATGGTACAGGCCACTGGAACAAACCCCGTTTTTCCCTGGCTGCAGCTCTCTTTCAGCGCATTCCTTTGAAGTCGGTGCCACTGAGGAATCAACAACAGCTGAGAAACATGTGTTATCATACAGCACCGAGCACAGCGCTGCACAGCAAGATACTTTTGTGCAATAATCCTGCACTATAGCAAGCATTACAGGGTCTTTTGTTGTGGGTGAGCCCATTTTCCAAGCACAACAAGAAAGTAAATAGACTGCTCCCTCCTTAAGGAGTGACTCAAAAGCAGAAAGGTGAATTAAGCGGATTTCTCAAGTGCCTTGCCATCTGAAAGCTCACAGTGCCCGTCTCCTGGAGTCCTCTCAGATACATGAACACTCTCCATATTTATGTCATCACAAAGATGATCAGATGCTTGCAGAGATGTGAGTGAAGTAACAACCCAGAGGGGTCTGCAGTTTCCCTGGCAGATGTGACAAACCCCTGTATCTACAGCTCGAACCCACCTTCCTTTCCCAAGAAGGAAAAGTTCTGTGATCTCAACTTCTTAAGTGACAAACTGGAGAGAGACAGATCAGGATGGCACTGCTCGGCACACACGGACCAGCCAACCCCCTCCCCACGCTTTATCAGCGCAGAGAGAGATAACATAAGCCCTCAGAACAGCCAAGGGAGAAAACAACGTGAGCATCCCCTTATCAGCCAGGAAAACCAGCCCTGTCAAAGGCGTGAGATCACCACACGCTTTGAAGAGGAATGGGAAGGGTAGGAAGAATTAGTTATTTATGAAACTGAATTTGAAACTAGATTCACTGTCCAGATTCAGAAGCATGGAGCTGGCTACGTGCATATGCAGGAGGACAGCAAGATATACACATACATACACACAAACACACTTATACCTGCCTAATAACAAGTTTCTACAGAACGAAAGCTCATTTTCACTGAAGAGAGACAAACAACAGGTTACAAAGTATCTACAGTATCTACATCTGGCATCTACAAAGTATCCCAGTCTCAAACGTTACAAGAAGGTAGGCACTGAGATTGTAATAAATGTTGTCACACTGTAAAGTGCCAACCTCACCATGAAAAAGATTACAGGAAAACCCAGGCTTTCAAAAAAGAACCAGAAAACCATAAAACATTTACATTTAATGTCAAGATAGAAGTCTTAAAGACTTAAAAACCCAAGCAAAAACCTAAAATTAGAAAGCAAACACACTCGTGGACTAAGCTAAGTTCATAATTACAGACCTCACAAAATAAAATTACCAGGAACAGCAAGCATCACGCTGAGGGGGGTCCTCAGCCCAGTCTCCACAGGACAGTTTTCCACCCTGTAATTCAATTTAACAGTTTCTTTCTGGAGAGGTCAATGCTGTCCTTCATATTCAGCTTAAGGCAGACTTAAGGGACCATAGAAAAAGCATGCACTGATACTGTTAGAGATATCCAGGGGGTAAAAATAACCCCAGTCTCAAAATCTTTACAGCAACGTAAAAATCCAATGTTGCTCAAAATAAACGGTGATGCTCAAGATCCCTAAAGCTTTCCAAGAACGAGTATTAGCAGGAGCCAAACTACCACCTGATCAGCAATTACAACAACAACTGAACATTTACATGTAATTATTCTTACAAATCGTGTGTAAAAGCACTTAAGAGAGTCAGGGAAATCTCAGTATCCCACCAGGAGGTGCAGGCAGGAAGGCAGCTTAGGCAGGAGGTCACACTGCCCTGCGATGGCAGAAGCAGGAACAGAACTCACCATCCTCAGTGCTCAGCTCTGCACTTTCAGCAGCAATCTCCTTCATTCCTTTTCAGAGCTTCCCCCAAATTGATTTTAAGAAGTTACATTAATCAACTTAATTTGGCTCTTCAGAATTGTTGCTGGTGTTTCAGTAACAGTTCAAGGTAGTTTTGAAAGACTTAAACTTCTTGCTAAATGACTTGGTATTTTTCTCCCCCGATCTCCCACTATCCCAAACTTTTTCATCTCCAGGAAAGATTAAAAACAAGATTAATTTAAACAACGGATCAAATTCTGCTGGGCTCGCGAAGGTGGAAAGGATGGAGAGATTACTTAACTGTAAGAAGTGAACCACCTTTATCTCTCAGTTGTCCTAAAGGGCACGCAACTAAATACGATGAATCCCAAGCAGTCATTTCAGTCCCCTCAGCAAACCATTCGGTATCAAAAAATTTTTTTTGCTCTAAGACTCAGAAAAGTACTTTCAATTTCACGTCTAGCCTACTTTCCAATGAGATATCATCAAACAAAAAGTTAATCTGAAATTAAATTTTCTCCCTTCTTTAAAGAAAGCGGGAAAAAAGTAAGGCTGATGTTACTCGCAGTTCAGCCACACGGTGTTTTGGACTTTTGGAACGGTATCTATCAAAAGAGTCAATGTAACAGAACGAACCTCTGGTCGAAAGAGTTGACAGTTCATTCACAAGCTACATACGCTCTACTGAAAAAGACAGAGCTCCTTACTCTTACAACACTTAACACAATCGCACCGCTCCCAAACACAATTAGCTGGGAGGTTGAAAGCCCTTAAACAGGTGTCTTTGCAGAAATCATTAGGCGATTGATTTGCTCGCTCTCCACAGCCCGGCAAACAATTTCAACGTGTGATGCTCACTAGAGCTGAGGCAGAAACTCGCACGGTCTGAACCAGACTTCCTAAACCTCCCGACAGCACTTTCTGCCACGGATGTGAGCGGTTTCCAGCGATTTTGTCAAATGTGTCATCCTCCGACACACCTGCAGCTTGGGGATGGGAGGCGTGACAGGTGTAATTCCAAAAGGGACACCGACATCTGTAATCTTCCCCCGCCTCCTGATTTTCCACACTGACGAAACCCACGAGCAACACTGAAATGCAGTTTAGCACCGCATTTAAATCACCGCTCTGCTGGACCGAAAACAGGCTGGCACACACCGGACTGGCACAACCCCAAGCCGGACCCTGGAGCAGACCTTCCCAAAAACACTTCAGAGCTGCATAAACCAAGCAGCAGAATCCATTTCCTTACCCTTTAAAGTTCATGCCTTTGTACTGTCCTACCGCACTGTATTTGCTTAAGCTGTTCTCATCAATTGTACCCCACAAGGAAAAAACCAAACCAAAAAGTCTCATGCATTCCCTGCTGGCAAAACACATTTTCTTCTAATCTTTCTTCTAACTGGGGAAGAAAAAGAGAGAGGGAGGGGTTGGGGCAGGAATAATAGCGATTAATCGTGAAACAAACCGGCACTGCCCGGAGAGGGGGGGAGAAGAAAAAAGACCAAAACAAACAGTCCACGTAGCAAAAGGGGAAAAAAAAAAAAAAAAAAAAAAGGAAAAAAATAGGTTTAATTTTCTTTCCGGTGACAGGAAGAGAAGGGGAAAGGGAAAGAAAACTACTACAAAGATTTCCCTGTGTAAAAAAAAAAGTAGGTTTCGAATTCCCTTCCTCAAGGGCACCGAGAAGTGTCCCTTACTTTTCCACGCGATGCCCAACGGCGAAAACCAGAATGCCAGGAGAGAGCAAAAGCCGGAGGAAGCCGGGGAAGTAGCGAAGGAAGAAGCGAAAGGACAGAAGCGAGTGCGAGAGGGCTGTGAAGAGGCGAGAGGGGGAACGGCAGAGCCAAGAACGCCAAAAAAAAAGCAGAAAAAGAAACCAAAAAACCCCATGAAAATCCGAGGGGAGGTTGGAAACGGGCGAAAGGGACGCGAAAGTTGGCGAGCGAAGAGGAGGCGGGGAAGGGTCACAAACCCCGCAGCGGGGACGAGCCGGGAGCTGCCGGAGAGGGGACGCGGAGCCGGGAGCGACGGGAGAGGGAGCGGGGCAGGGGAACAGGACTTACCGCCCGTCCCCTCGCTCGCCGTGCCGGCGGCGGCTCCGGGCGCCCGTCCCGCGGCGGCTCCCGGGCAGCGCCAGCGGCCGCCGGCCCC